>MCJB01050072.1:0-28088 GCA_002018475.1 Nicotiana obtusifolia
TGTCTACTCCCCCGATTATCATGTTGATAATATGTTTTGGCTCCCTTTGACCGGTTGGCCGATCTCTATTCTCATAATGAGCCTTTGCCCGGTCGCTAAGGAACTCTCGAAGATGCCCATTTTCGAGCAATCGGGCAACCTCTTCTCTTAGCTGTCTGCAGTCTTCGGTTTTATGGCCGTGAGTGCCATGATACTTGCATATAAGATTAGGATCTCTTTTGTTCGGATCGGTTTGGAGTGGTCTCGGCCATCTGGTGTCTTTGATGCGGCCGATGGCCGAGACCAAAGTTGCGGAATCCACATTGAAGTTGTATTCGGACAACCGGGGTGCTTCTTGCCGAGCATTGCCTTTATCGAAGTTTCCCCTCGGTAATGGCCTTCTGTTCCTTTGGTTCCTATCGTTCATATTCTCATGTCTCGGAACTTTAAAACTTTTCGACAAGGGCCGTTGATCTTCCGGATATGGTCGGTGCCTATCTCGACTTGGCCTTGATTCTTGGAAATTGTCTCTTCGAGGTCGGTCAGGAACTCTCATAGTATAGGACGAGCTCGAGGCAATGCCGACCTGATCGTCCTCTATTCTGATTTTAGATTGATATCGATTGTGGATGTCTGCCCATGTGATGGCCGGGTACTCGATCAAGCTTTGTTTTAGCTGTCTTGACGCGGCAGAACTGCCGATGTTTAACCCCTGAGTGAAAGCTTGTACTGCCCAGTCGTCGGTAACCGGTGGCAGGTCCATCCGTTCCATTTGGAAACGAGAAACGAACTCCCTTAGTGTTTCAGCATCGTGCTGTCTGACTTTGAATAAGTCAGATTTCCTTGTTTCAACTTTGATAGCCCCCGCATGGGCTTTTACAAAAGCATCTGCTAACATGGCGAATGAGTCAATGGAATTTGGCGGTAGATTGTGATACCAAGTCATCGCTCCTTTGGACAGGGTTTCTCCGAATTTCTTTAAGAGAACGGACTCGATTTCGTCGTCTTCGAGATCGTTCCCTTTTATGGCACAGGTATAGGCTGTTACGTGTTCGTTTGGGTCTGTAGTTCCATTGTATTTAGGAATTTCTGGCATACGAAACTTTTTGGGGATTGGTTTAGGGGCTGCACTGGAGGGGAATGGTTTTTGTATGAATTTTTTAGCATCTAAACCCTTTAATACCGGAGGCGCTCCCGGTATCTGATCTACCCTTGAGTTGTAAGTTTCAACTTTTTTGTCGTTGGCTTCGACTCGCCTGGTTAATTCTTCTATCATTTTAGCGAGTCCAGAATTGAACCCCTCACCGCTTTCATCTGGTGTTATCGTGATCGGGTCGTTTTGTCCGGTTACCGCTTGAGGGGTAGTGCGCTCTGCCCGGTCTGGGCTTCGGGTGCGACTTTGGAGTTGAGCTATAGCCACTTGTTGAGCCTGCAACATATCAAATATCACTTTGAGACTAATTTCGCCCTCCCCGCTTTGCTGAATTCTTGAATGGTCCTGCCCTCGAACACTACGTACTGAGCCTGATACTTGGGCGGCTTCGACCGCTACATGGGAGTTAATATCGGCCGGGATTTCATGTCCGACCAAGTTGGCATTTTCTTCTTGTTCGTTAGCCTCGTTTCTGGGAGGGGGTATTTGAGCCATGCTTTCACAGAGAAACTTTCACAGAGACAACCGCAGAATTAAACCTTCGTTGTTTGGAAGAGATTTACTAATATCCTTAGCCCCACGGTGGGCGCCAAACTGTTTTACCCTAATAATTAGGTAATTTATAGTAGGGTTAAGGATCCGTGAATTCTTCCGCTGTCAAATGAAGGCGAAATTCGTATGTTTAAAATGGATATAACAATAGAGCGATTAAACTGTAATTCAGTAAGAGATTATAGGAAGAAAGCAATAGAGAAACTGATGAGGAACATGTATGTTTTTCTTTTCCAGCCAAAAAGGTGCCCAAAAAAGGGGGTACCTTCTACCCTTATAAGCTAATCTTCCCGCCTGGGGAAGACTAAAATTTCTGTATTTAATTTACATAGATAAGTGCAAACATCACATGGATAAGTGCAAAAGGTCGCAATAAAGGCTGTAAACAGATTACTAGGAAGGTCCTATTTATTATGAGATTTAATATACTTAATACTTCTGGATGACGGCCCGAACATCTTGAGAAGGCATAGGCATAATATCTTGTCCGAAGGCGGAGTGCAAAGGACCGGGACCGATCCTCGGTCACGCGATCCTTTCTGACCGACCGAGCCGATTCCAACTTTAGTATTTGACTTCGTGACTTCGGCCCAATTAATTCGATTTCAATAGTTTTTGACCCGATACAGCAGTGTTGCTGAAGTTTTAACTGAAAGCTGGGGAAACAGAATGGATTATGAAGACAAGTCTCCTGGCTATTTATACTATTCGATCCGATCATTAATGGTCAAGATGCATCAAGTCTAGACTATATATGTATGAAGACAAATAATACCTTTTTCGATTTGAAAAAACAAAACATATATGCCACAAGGCAAGAATTTTTTGTCCCCTCCCCTGGGCATGACAGTGACCAAGTTGCATTATTCCTTATCTAAAGATTTGGCTCAGGGGTCTGGTCCAAATTCATCTGCAACAAGACAAGATTAGTATTAGCCTTTTTGGTATTCAATGTATATCAAAAAGGGTGCTATATATTTAATTTTAAAAGACTTGTTATGTAATAAATGTCATACATGCTGTCATCCTCGAGACTTTGAGAACTTGGCAAGTGACTCTGTAGATGTAGAAGAAAATGATTAGTCACTTTCTTTAATACAGAAGATGGCAAGGTTGAGCTTTTTGAGCAACCGTATTTGCCTCGTGTAATAACAGCGTTGGATTTTAGATAAATCCACGCGCATTTTTGCGATGTTACAATAATTTCCGCCATTATTTCAGGGAAATTCTTTGCGGTGCATTGCATTGCATTTGGATGAGACAACGAACGAAGATACATACAAAGAATATGGAAGTTATCTAATGATTTTCCATCCCACTCGCTCCTTTGCAGTGCATTTTTGATATCTAATTAGATTTACTCCCTATATTAGATTAAAACAATGGGCACCACATCACAACTCAAATTCATGAAGTTATTACCTCAAAACTTTGGACAAGAATCATGAGATATTTTTAGGTATATATATATATATATATATATATATATATATATATATATATATATATATATAAAGAGAGATTTTATTGAAGTGCAGAAAGAAATAGGTTACAAGATATATATGATTAAGTTGATGCTAAATTCCTATTGACAGGGCTAATTGCTATATGATGAGTAGTTTGATCCATCTTTTTAATGTAACGGACATCTTGTATTTTTTTATTTTTTTTTTGACTTCAAATATGCATGTGGTGGTAATTATGTTGAATATAGTTTTTTTGATGTGCTTGACATGATAAAAGGTGAGGTTAGTGGTGGTAGGGTTAAATGGGAAGTTGTTGAAAATGGATTTGAATGAAAAATGGCATCAATACCTAATTTCATATTGTCTTGCCTTTCCAGCACGACGTGAGAGGTCAGGTTTGCCTTAGAAGAGGAACTGCGATCGCAGCCAAATGCGAAATCAATCTCAGGCAGATTTCTTTTTAGAATTCTAGGCTAGTACCACTCTCATGGTAGTAGAGACAATCGTCATCGCAGCCCGTGGCGCAACCACATAATTTCATATGATACCCCTTGTTAAAAATATTTACTTTATTCTACTATATTAGAAGTGCGGGCTAACAGCTGAAGTAGGCGTCTCTTCGTCGACATCTCTGCTTGCCGCTAGAGGATATCTTGGTCATTCAAAAAGGATTTCAATTCGCTGCAACTCGCAATAATAATCGCCGCTTCAGCTTTGCCTTTATCCTTTGCGTTTGTAGAAAGTGCGCTTTAACAGCTGAAGCAGTCACCACTTCGTCGACATCTCCGCTTGCCGCTGGAGGATATCTTGGTCGTTCAAAAAGGATTTCAATTTGCTGCAACTCGTGAAAATAATCGCCGCTTCAGCTTTGCCTTTATCCTTTGCGTTTTCTGGTCACTTTTCGTTTCGACTTAGTTACCTTCTTCCTACTGCTTTCCGCACCACCTCTCACCAAAATTCCTTCTACTTTTCGCATAATTTATCACCAAAAGTTCTCCAGTAACACAATCGACGTATGCAGTGCTTATTGGTTTGAAAAACTCTTCTCTTTTCCCCTGGTTTAACCCTAGATCCATTTACCCTCTAATATTCTCAATTGTTGCTTGGTTTCTATTGTTTCCTCCAGGATGCAGGTAAATTAATTCAATTTAGCAGTTTAGATTCGATTTATGTATAATATTTGTGTGTTTATCGTAGCTAAATTTTCAATCTTTGGACCCTAAAACGAACATAAAATTGGGAAGAAAAAATCCAACCTTTGTCTTGTTTCTACAATTTCTCTTTGTTCCTTCTCCATTGTGTAATCGAAGCAAAAAATTCAGTCTTTATAGAAGCACAAAATGGGGATATAACACCTGAGATCATCTTCCAACTTTTGTTTCCAATTGTCGCTTTGCATTTAAAATTCTTTTCTGCTGTTGCAATTGTTAACTTTACATGAAGAAGTAAAATCTTGTTAACAGCATATAGTTGTCTTTAATTCTATCCCTACAATTGCAAGGTAATTATTTGGTTAAAACAACTATTTCTTTTAATCTATGATGTTATGTCTATTATGGAGATTTTGATCAACGCTTTCAAATCGATTAAGAGTTACAACAGAATACTTAATCTGTAACACCCAAAGTTTTAACTAATATTTGCATTCTCGATTGAGCATCTTTATAATGAGATTAAATTTTACTTTGCACTTCCTAAACGTGAATTTGACAATTAGGTTCTGTTAATATTGACAAAAAAGTTCTACGGTGTTGCTATGTAATACTTAATATCTTTTGATGAATTGTTATGAAATACATTAGATATTTAATGTTTTGGGCTGCCACCTTTTTGTAGTTATCCAAAGAAGAAAAGTTTGGGCAGCCACCTTTTGTTCATCCTTATTCAATGTGAGATATACTACCATCCTTGTAAGATATCCTTAAGGACCTCCTCTCATATTTTATTTCTTCATGTCAAAGAAGACCCCTACCCTCTCTCCTTCTTATCACATGAAACACTACATGATAACCATCAAAAAGTTTCACTAAACAAACCAGCCAAACTAGTTCTTGATGAAGCTCAAGTTCCTCCTCTCATTTGTGGTAAGTTACTAAACCCGTTTTTATACTAGACAGGTATTAGTGTTTTCTTCATATCTTTTGTATAGAGCTCCTTTTTAAGTCATCCAAACTTTGCTGGAAAGATATTTTATAGCTCTGTAACTCTTATTCAAGCACCAAAACCTAGTTTTCCTTGTATTTACCCCAAAAAGGGATCATAAAGTACAAGGCAGGTGCTACCCAGATTTTTTGTTTTACGAACTCTCCTTTAGTATTTTTAGCACAACCTTTTGTACGAAATTGATATTGGAGTGATTCAAGAGTTCTTGAGTCCCTAAGACATATGTCTACGACTTTAATGAAGACTATACATGCTAGTTCGTCTGTTTAGATCTTCAAAATAGAGCCACAACACAAGACAGTGATACTGTTCAGAATTTCTGTTTCAAAACTTTAGGGTGATTTTCACCAATATTATGTTTAGTTTGACATGTTAAATCACTAAACTTATATAGATATTTGAGTATGTATTTAAGGTATATATACCCTTGTAAAATCTAACGGGAAGTGTTTGAGGAAGTGAACAAATTTGATTGGTCTATGGCGTAAACGATTCGAACATCCTCAAGTTGTGTTTGAACTGCTTTGTGGTAAAACACCAAGGTTTGTGTATAAACTTGAAGTTGTACTCTTTTTACTTTCTAGAATGTTTTGAAATAACCTGAGCTTTTCTTTCCCTTGTCTTCAATTATATCGTTGTATCCGTGTTGATCATGTATTGCAAGATATTCGTTAACTCGCCCACTTGCACGGATTGCTTGATCATTTTGCATTCTTGTCGGGACTTTGTCCTTCTTGTGGCAGTGACTTTGTCACTCATCTTGACATGCCTCTTGATTCGGATCTTTTTCTATCGTGACTTTGAATTTGTAGTTCGTCTTAAATTATGGAACTTGTCCGTGTTAAGTACGAACTAGAAAGCCATTTTTAATATGGTTCTTGATTCTCTTGACTATTGAATTTTGACCCTACATGAGTTGGGGCTTTGGTCCATCTTGATATCTTCTATTGCTTAGTGTGATGGAATGACGTACACATTGGGTGAAAAATGGATACTTGGCAAACTTTCTTGAATTGATAGTATACGCTACACCTCAAGGTTTGATATTCGATATTTTTAATATATATTTGTTCACTTGTTTTAAATCATATTTCATTTGAGCTACCAATGACTGAAAGGGAAATTGAAGAATTTAATGGCTCCACCAAAGTTCATACGCCACTAAGCTTTATGCTTAGCGATAGTTATTTTCTATCGTATGTAATGTAAGGGACGAGATTTGAAGACGGCCTTATGAAGTAGTCTTTTTGGGAGCATTTATGGAGATCACATTTGCATATGCACCTAGATTTTGTATAGTTTTGGGACTTGTACATGATCTATATGTCACACTTATATATGTTATTTTGGAGGGTTGCTGGATCTCAAGACCAAAATCTTGTAACATGTAATTTTAGTGACTTGTTTTGCTGTTTTAAGGTGTGTTAATAGCTCAAATCTTGTAATATGCTTAATTTACACTTTGTCTTGTAAAAAATACAAATAAGAAGACTTTGTTTCGTAAGTAGCGCCCTTTCGAAGGGGTTGCTACAAGTTTTGGTATCAAAGCTTTAGGTTTGTTATTCTAGGACTATTATTGTGACTTGTTAGTGTACTTGTTTCATTTTAACACGTTTTGTTGCGTGTATTGTGCATATGCATCATGTACATGTCCCTAATGCAATGTGATCTCCTTTATGTAGGAATTAAGTTATGGCCTCTTCTTCTAATAGATCTATGGAAGCCGCTCATGAGGATTTAGATAGCTCTTATACCCAACCTCACTTACATGATAGGGTAGAATATTTTTCTGACCTTATTTTTTCTCGTACTAGTGGATCTGAAGTCGGAATTATCAGGATGCAAGAGTTGGGCCACATTCTCATATGAGTCATAGTGCTCCTGTTGTTGATCCTCCTTTTCAGCAAATGGCTGATTTCTTTCGTCACTTGGCTGGAAAAATGTCCGACCATAATGAAATGAACTTTGTGAAAATGAGAAAAATGGGTGGAGTTGAGTTTAAAGGCACTGTTGATCCTACTGATGTTGAACAATGGCTTGAGCACATAGAGAGTGTATTTGAGCAATTAGCGTGTTCGGAAGTTGCCAAATTTAAGTATGCCATCTCACTGCTATAAAAGAATGCTTATGACTGGTGGGTAAGTGTATCAAATGCCAAAGCAAAACCTCCGGTGCTTACTTGGGATGATTTGGTCAAAGAATTCTGCATGAAGTATGTCCCACCTACTTAATAGTGATGCGAAGAAAAAGGAGATGAAAATTCAATTGCAAGAACTTCTTGAGAAGGGTTTTATTCGCCCAAGTGTTTCTCCTTGGAGAGCTCCTGCTTTATTTTCTGAAAAAGAAAATTGCTCTCCTCGGCTTGTATTGATTACCGACAATTGAATAAGGTCACAATTAAGAATAGATATCCATTGCCTAGGATCGATGATTTATTTGACTAGCTAAAGGGTGCTCGATTTTTATCAAAAGTGACTTGAGGTGTGGGTATTACCAAGTGCGAGTAAGTGAGAAAGATGTTCCTAAAACTGCTTTTAGGACTCGGTATGGTCATTATGAATTTTTGGTGATGCCACTTGGGTTGACAAATGCTCCTGCAGTGTTCATGGATCTAATGAATCGTGTTTTCAAGCCTTATCATGATCAATTTGTGGTGGTATTTATTGATGACATTTCAATATATTCCAAGAATAGTGAAGATCATGATAAACATCTCCGGATTGTTTTGCAAATTTTGGAGGAGAAAAAGCTCTATGCCAAGCTTTCCAAATGTGAATTTTGGCTTAGTGAGGTGGCTTTTCTGGGGCATGTTGTGTCAGATGAAGGTGTGAAAGTTGATCCTAGTAAGATTCAAGCTATTGTTGAATGCAAACCGCCCAAAAGTCCAACTGAAATAAGAAGTTTCTTGGGCTTAGCGGGATACTATAGAAGGTTTGTCAAAGGCTTCTCCACTATAGTCTTTCCTTTGACTAAACTTTTAAGGAAGGACGTCAAGTTCGTGTGGGATGACCAATGCCAAGATAGCTTTGAAAAGCTCAAATCTTTATTGACTAAAGCTCGTATACTTATTCTACCAACTGAAGGGAAAGAATATGTGGTATATAGTGATGCTTCTCATCATGGTTTGGGTTGTGTTTTGATGCAAGAAGGGAAAGTGGTTGTGTATGCTTCTCGAAAATTGAAACCACATGAGTTGAATTATCCTACTCACGACCTTGAGCTTTCTGCCATAGTGTTTGCTTTGAATATTTGGAGACATTGCTTGTATGGAGAAAAGTGTCATATATTCACAAATCATAAGAGTTTGAAGTACTTGGGTACACAGAAAGAGTTGAATTTGAGATAGCGTAGATGGCTTGCTTATCAAAGATTATGACTGTACAATTGACTATCATCCGGGTAAAGCCAATATTGTTGTCGATGCTCTAAGTCGCAAATCCTTTGCCGGTTTATCTCTAAGTCCTTTGCCTTTGTTCCATTATTGCTAGTTTTCAATTCAAGCCAGTTCTACTTGAACAGATAAAAGAAGATCAAAAATTAGATGAGAAACTTGTGAAATTAATCAAAAAAATTCAAAATGAAGAAAAGCTTGATTTTAAATTGAGGGATGTGTCCTATCTTATTAAAATAGGTTATGTGTTCCTAAAGATGATATATTGAGGGAAAAAATTCTAAATGAAGCACATACTTCACCATATGCAATGCATCCTGGAGGCACTAAAATGTACCAAACCATCAAAGAACGCTACTGGTGGAATGGTATGAAGAAGACATTGCAGAGTTTATCTCTAAATGCTTGATTTGTCAACAAATAAAGGCCGAGCATCAAGTTCCGGCCGGTTTGCTACAACCCTTGTCCATACCAGAGTGGAAATGGGAGAGAATAACGATGGACTTTGTATCTGGGCTTCCGCGCACTAAAAGAAATCATGATGCAATTTGGGTTATAGTTGATAGACTAACCAAGAGTGATCATTTCTTGGCAATCAGAATGGACTAACACTTGAATGTTTAGCATAATTGTACGTTAATGAGATTGTGAGGCTGCATGGGGTTCCTATTTCTATTATATCTGACCGAGACCCGAGGTTTACCTCAAGATTTTGGACTAGTTTGCCAGAAGCTTTAGGCACGAGATTGAACTTCAGTACGTCTTTCCATCCTCAGATAGACGGCCAGTCTGAGGGGGTAATAGAAATATTGGAGGATATGCTTCGAGCCTACATTATTGAGTTTGAGAGTAGTTGGGACTTAGACTTAGCCCTGATAGAATTTGCTTATAATAATGGCTACCAATCAAGTATAAGCATGCCTCATTATGAAGCTTTATATGGGAGAAAATGTAGAACGCCTCTTTGTTGGAACGAGGTTGGTGAAAGGAAATTAGTGGGTCCGGAGATTGTGCAACAAACTGAAGATGAGGTAAAAATCATCAAGGATCGCTTAAAAATTGCTTCAGATAGACAAAAGTCTGATGCTGATCTTAAGAGGCGTGAGATTGAGTATCAAACAGGCGATAAGGTATTCTAAAGGTTTCTCTGGAAGAAGTATATGCGATTTGGCCAAAAAAGTAAACTTAGTCCTCGATTTATTGGACTTTATGAAGTGCTTGAGAGAGTTAGCCCAGTTGCTTATAAACTAGCTCTTCCACCTGAGTTAGACAATATCCATAACATCTTCCATGTTTCTATGCTTAGAAGATACAGCTTAGATCCATCTCATGTTCTTCCTATTGAATCTATTGAGGTCAATCCTGATTTGACTATGAAGAAGAACCTATCAAAATTTTAGCGCGTGAGTTAAAGGAGCTTAGAAATAAGAGAATCCCCTTAGTGAAAGTCCTTTGGAGAAATTATTCTTGCGAAGAAGCTACCTTGGAGCGAGAAGAGGATATGCGAGTTTGATATCCACATTTGTTTCGGGACTAGTATGAGGTAAATTTCGAGACGAAATTTATTTAAGGGGGAGAGAGTTGTAACACCCCAAAGTCTTAACTAATATTTGCAATCTCGATTGAGCATCTTTATAATGAAGATAGATTTTACTTCGGACTTCCTAAACGTGAATTTGATAATATATGAAAATTGCTTACTTTAGGTTGTGTTAATAATGACAAAGAAGTTCCATGGTGTTGCTATGTATAATACTTAATATCATTTTGATGAATTGTTATGAAATACATTAGATATTTAAGGTTTTGGGCTGCCACCCTTTTTGTAGTTATCCAAAGAAGAAAAGTTTGGGCAGCCACCTTTTGTTCATCCTTATCCAATGTGAGATATACTATCATCCTTGTAAGATATCCTTAAGGACCTCCTGTCATATTTCATTCCTTCATGCCAAAGAAAACTCCTAACCTCTCTCCTTCTTATCACATGAAACACTACATGATAACCATCAGAAAGTTTCACTAAACCAATAAGCCAAACTAGTTCTTGATGAATCTCAAGTTGCTCCTCTCGTTTGTGGTAAGTTACTAAATCCGTTTTACACTAGACAACTATTAGTTTTTTCTTCATATCTTTTGTATATAGCTCCTTTTTAAGTGACTTTGCTGGAAAGATACTTTATAGCTCTATAACTCTTATTCAGGCACCAAAACCTAGTTTTCCTTGTATTTACTCCAAAAACGGATCATAAATTAGGTGCTGCCCAGATTTTCTGTTTTACAAACTCTCCCTATACTGCTGTTAGTATTTTTAGCATAACTCTTTGTAAGAAACTGATATTGGGGTGATTCAAGAGTTCCTGAGTCCCTAAGACATATGTCTACGACTTTAATGAAGACTATATAGTCTAGTTTGTCTGTTTAAATCTTCAAAACAGAGCCACAACACAAGACAGTGATACTGTCCAGAATTTCTATTGCAAAACTTTAGCGTGATTTTCACCAATATCATGTTTAGCTTGACATGTTAAATCAATGAACTTATATAGATATTTGAGTATGTATTTAAGGTATACATACCCTTGTAAAATCTAACGGGAAGTGTTTAAGGAAGTGGACTGATTTGGTTAGTCTATGGCATAAACGATTCGAACGTCCTCAAGTTGTGGTTGAACTGTTTCGTGGTAAAACATCAAGGTTTGTGTTTAAACTTGAAGTTGTACTCTTTTTACTTGCTGGAGTGTTTTGAAATAACTCTTTCCCTTGTCTTCAATTAATATCATTGTATCTGTGTTAATCATGTATTGCAAGATATTCGTTAACTCACCCACTTATACGGAGTGCTTGATCATTTTGCATTCTTGTCGGGACTTTTTCCTTCTTGTGGCAGTGACTTTATCACTTATCTCGGTATGCCTCTTGATTCAGATCTTTTTTCATCTTGACTTTGGATTTGTAGTTCGTCTTAAATTATGGAACTTGTCCATGTTAAGTACGAACTAGGAAGCCATTTTTAATATGGTTCTTGATTCTCTTGACTATTGGGTTTTGATCCTACTTGAGTTGGGGCTTCGGTCCATCTTGATATCTTTTATTGCTTAGTGTGATGGCATGACGTACATATTGGGTGAAAAAGAGATATTTGGAAAACTCTCTTGGATTGATAGTATACGCTTTCTTGATACTTGAATCTTGAACATTGTTATTGATAGTTGGAAACACCTCAAGGTTTGATATTCGATACTTTTAATATATATTTGTTCAATTGTTTTAAATTATGTTTCATTTGAGCTACCTATGACTGAAAAGGAAAATTGAAGGATTTAATGGCTCCACCAAAGTTTATACGCCAACTAAGCTTTATGCTTAGCAATAGTTGTTTTCTATCGTAAGTAATGTATGGGACGAGATTTGAAGACGGCCTTATGAAGTAGTCTTTTTGGGACCATTTATGGAGATCTTATTTGCATATGCACCTAGGTTTTGTATAGTTTTGGGACTTGTACATGATCTATATGTCACACTTATGTATATTATTTTGGAGGCTTGTTAGATCTCAAGACCAAAATCTTGTAACATGTAATTTGATGACTTGTTTTGCTGTTTTAGGGTGTGTTAATAGCTGAAGTCTTGTAATATGCTGAATTTACACTTTGTCTTGTAAAAATGTACAAAGGAGAAGACTAGTTTTTCTATTATACTCGCTAGTTTGAAATTCATGTACAATATCAACATGCAGTGATATTGAATGAAAAGTATAATTTTGTTAGAAAGTTGCTTTAAAAGTGTTGATTATTCGAGAAGGGTTGTATCACTTTATCTTGATATTTTGACATTGTATTTCATCTAAGAATTTTACGAAGTGTATTTTCAAAAGCAAAAATATTGCACCTTGAAACCTTTATTGCATGGGCCTATTTCCGCTACTAAATTATTATGAATGTCTTTTTAGATTAATATCTTTTTAATGTTGTAAGTAGTAAGTTAGATTTGTTTAGTAAGTAGCAACTCCTTACAAAGGGGATGCTACATAATCTATCTTGAGCATGCTTAGTAGCTATATTAGTAGATCCTGCGATGCTGCTTTGATATGATGAAAAGAGGAGAACCAAATTTTGTTGCTGCTATCTAAGATATTAACTTTGAAATTCATTACTTCTCGAAATCATGTTGTCCGTTGCATTTGGGATCAAGTTTTCGGCTGCCTTGGGTTGATATGTCTGCTCTTCCATATTTTTTTGGATACAACAACATTGCAAATAGAATGATATAGTAGTATTTGTAGCTAGGTAGATAGTCAAGAGAAAAATTTATTTGTAACTGAAATGAGTAATTGAAGTTACATTCATCTGTGGAATAGTAACTTTTATACACGTCTAAATAGGATATTCATTATCCAGTAAATTAACCAAAATTTTCTTCGCTTATATTGCAAACATAATAATTTCTGGTGGACCATGTTCCCAACAAAGAAGATACTTCTGCGGCAACATCGAAGATTCTCTTTATTGTATATAGAAGGTCCATGTAGAACTTTCTACTTGATTTGATGTACCTTTTAATATATTGAGACTTCAGCTTCTATCAAAAGATTCTACTTGTTGTTTCAATCTCCTTACTTATGCGTAATGTCTCAGAAATTAACATGGAAATATGTTGTTCTATAGCCAATATAATACCTAATATGTTTGTCAGAAAACTAATTAATACGTCTTTAACACTGTTCCTATCAATCAAAATTATATCTATAACATTTTTTAACCTTCTGCCATCTACTTAAGTTCTTGTTATGGATGATAGCGTTAGTAATTTGTAAGTATTAGTGGTGGTAACCATAAGTGCAATCTATTAGAATGAAGTGAAAAATAGTACTACTTGTTAAAAGTAGGACCCCTAGCTAATTTCTTACTGTAACATTGAACTCTACAGTTCCTTTCATTTATCATATTCATGGTATGTTTAGTAGTGCTGAGGTACAAGAAAACTTGTACGCTTTATTTGTATATCATTTATGTTCTTGTTTTTAATTAAGCTACCTATTTTTCTTCCATTACATACGCTGCATAAAAATTGATGTATTTGTTTTATTTATTAAAATTTAGCAACTTTCTGTCTTTTTCATTTATTTGCTCCACTGCTTTGTCTCTTCAGTTGTACAATTTGCTCAACTCTCCTTCTACTAAAATTATTCACGTCTTAGCTTTTGAGTCTCTTTAGCTGTACAGTTTTCTCAGCTCTGCTTCTACTAAAAATATCTACGTTTTAGCTTTTGTTGCCTGCTAAATTTCTTTATTTTATCGTACTTTACCAACACTTTATATCAACAATTCATTAGTTTGTTCTGTGTATCGTCTCTGCATTGCATGCTGATGCTCATTGATGTGTAGTGCATACATTTTATTTTTAAGTTTTGGTTTGATTTATGTGAAACTTTTACAGACAAAATTACCAAGATGTCTAGGTTGGGTAAAAATGTGGACTCAATATGCTGGCAAGAAAAAGGAAAACGCCAATGCTCTGAAGAAAGAGGCACCAAAATAAAACAGAGACACCGTGAAATATAAGGGCGACATCAGCTGATAGAAGAGAACTGAACTTATTGCAGCGATGATCGACGTATCTTTATTCTAGAACGCAGAAGCCAATCAGTAATCCGTTGAAGTATCAACTTCTTATCAATTTAATGGAGAGTTTGTTGAACAAACAATTGCTCTAAGTGGAGCCTCATCTTCTATTTTGAGAACAGGTTTGTGAACTAAGATTTTGTTATCCTTAACTGAACTATGAGACATTAAACATTTACATATTTAATACGTTCATAACACCCTTTTTTTTCTTAGAAAATATGTCCACAGTTGAGGATTCCCCTATTTCTAATAATGTCAAAGATGTACGTGATAGCTCTTGTATTTTTGAAATTGGTAAGTGTGGAAGTATGGTGTTCAAATTTGTAGAATGCTTAAACAGCCAGACTTATATGCTTAATTCCTTATATCTTAGGGTCCACATCGGGAACAAGCGGTGAACAGTATGATATTACTATGCATAATACTGCAAATAGAGGTTTGGTTTCTTATAGCTTTAAAGTCATTTCAGTCATTTATTTTCCGAGGTTGACAATTTTTCCCCTTTGGTTAACCCCAAAAAACACAGGTCATAGATCTAAAAAATTTGGTCAGTGGAACACTATTGACTTACCCAATCGCCCTTATAGATTGAAAACTATACCAAATTGTAAATTTTGTAGAGACAAAAGATTTCAATATGAATTACCGGGATTTTGCTGTGATAATGGATCAGTGAAATTGATTCACTATGGACTACCTGCTAAACTCCTAAATCTTTATTTAGGAAACTCTGAGGAGTCCAAACATTTTTGTGTATATGTTAGATTGTATAATAATATGTTTGTATTTACTTCTCTTGGAGTGAATTATGATAGAGATTTAGCAAGAAGAAATTGTGATATTTATACGTTTAGAGTTCAAAGGAAAATGTATCATTTCATAAATGATCTCCTGCCTTCGAGTCAACCAGAAAAAATCTACAGTTGTATTTCTGTGATACTAATAATGAACTAGCAAATCGGATGGCATTCTCTGACAAGCTTAACGAATCGGTTATCAGGGCTTTGATGGACACATTAAAAGTTAATCCATACTTTATCTTTTTGAAATCTTTAAAATTTCAGAATTATCAAATGTCTACATTGCGCTTAAGTCTGACTCTGATTTAGATCAAAGAACATATAACTTACCAACATCGTCTGAAGTAGCAGCAATATGGATAGAAGATGGAAGTAGTTCCAGTGTTTCTCTACCACATATTTGAATTTATATACAGAGTAGTAAAAGCCAATTGGTAAATTACTACTATGGTTGTTATGACCCATTGTAGTATCCATTACTATTTCCTTATGGACAGAACGGATAGCAATGTGGTATTAAAAAGATTATTTGAATGAATAGTACTATTGTCCGTAGAACTTATTGTGAAAATGAACAGCTACCAAGTGTACAAAACATGTGTTCAGTTGACATGCTACTTGACATGGAAGCAAAACTTCTGGAAAAAAATAAACGAAAAAAAAAAATAGTGTGTCATGCCGTGAGTATTATTGTTACCAGCTCCAAATGAGGGATGGCGAAGAAAATGGAGTTTTACATGCTGGAAGAGTATTTCAACAATACTCAGTTGATGAATTCATCAAGCTCGAGACTCACAGGTTAGATTTCTATTTATTTAATCAAGATTTATTTCGAATTGATGCGTTAGCGGGGATTCTTGATGTTCTAAGACATGGTGAGCGAGGGGCATGCAATATAGGTAGAGAAAGTTTTTTACCTGCAAGTTTTATAGAAGGTCCTAGAGATATGCACCAACGATATACGGGACGCTATTGCGTTAGTGCAAAATTTTGGGAAACCTTATATATTTTTAACAATGACATGTAATCCATCATGGCCAGAAATAGAAGAACATTTATTGGTAACAGATGAGGTACAAAATAGGCCCGATTTAATTAGTCGAGTATTTGGAGCTAAGGTAGAGGAGATAAAAATAGATATACTGAAGAGAAATATATTTGGAAAAGTTGCTGCTTTTATGGACACGATTGAATTTTAAAAGTGCGGTCTTCCACATGCTCTTTTTCTTATCATACTTAATAACGAATATAAATTATTAACTCCAGAAGCTTATGATAAATTTGTTTGTGCTGAACTGCCCGACTTTGATAAGAATGACTACCTGTATTCACTTATTACTAAACATATGATACATGGACCTTGTGGTAGCTTGTATGAAGAACAAGGAATATTGTAAGTTCAAATATCCAAAAGAATTTGTTGATCATACATATAAGGGGCGAAATGGATACCCAATTTATATAAGGCAAAATAACGGTAAATTTACAAATATTAGAAGCCAATTTCTTAACAATTCATGGGTCGTTCCTTATAATCCATATGTATTGAGCAAATTTAACTGCCATATTAATGTTAAAGTTTGTTCTGATATTAAAGTTGTTAAATATCTTTATAAATATATTTATAAGGGACATGATAAAATTATCTTTTCCGTACATGCTAATGATCAAAATATTGAAATAGATGAGATAAAAGAATATCAATATGTTAGATGGGTTTCTCCACCGGAGGCAACTTGGCATTTGTTTGGTTTTCCCATTAGCGAAATGACTCCATATGCTACTATCTTCAGCTACTTCTTGATGGACAACAATTTATCTCTTTTAAAAGCACACAGACCATAATCAATTGTGAATAACCCTATGATCAGAAAAACCATGTTGACATAATTCTTTGCGATGAATAGAGAAAATAAGGATGCAAAGAAGTTAAATTTACTCTACAAGAAATTTC
The DNA here is from genome assembly GCA_002018475.1 of Nicotiana obtusifolia. Classification (NCBI taxonomy): domain Eukaryota; kingdom Viridiplantae; phylum Streptophyta; class Magnoliopsida; order Solanales; family Solanaceae; genus Nicotiana; species Nicotiana obtusifolia. Next base: position 17,083 of record MCJB01050072.1, read on the forward strand.
GGGAATACTTTGTATGGTCCAAACAATATAGAATGTGGACACGTCGAAAGCAAGGTGCTATTTTGGACGTATAGTCACATGTCATCCAATAGAAGGAGAAAGGTATTGCTATTAATGAACATTAGAGGACCAAAATCATACCAACATTTGCTAACCGTAAATGGAGTATGTTGCAGTACATTTAGAGAAGCAGCAGAAAAACGAGGCTTATTATAATGTGAATAACTCAGTTGATTGTATGTCAGAAGCTGTAAGATATCAGATGCCTTATAGTTTGAGGCGTTTATTTGCCACACTTCTTGTATATTGTAACCCTGCTAACCCGAATGAACTTTGGAATCAATTTGAAGGTTCTATGTCCGAAGACTTCAAGAATTTGCCAAACTTAAACTCGAAACAGATTTGTCATATGACCTTAAACCATATTAATGACATTCTGCATTTAATGGGTCGTGACATAAATGAATTTACACTCACGCCAGAAAGAATTTTAGCTTCTTCTGCTGCTAGGGAGGCTCAAGATTCTCATTTGAAAGAAATATAATTGTCAGAGAAGATGATTTGTTACTAGAAACTCAAATTGAACGATGATCAGCGAAAAGCATATGATATAATCCTTGATAGAATATTTAAGAATAAGTGTGGAGCTTTTTTTATTGATGGTTCCGGAGGAACTGGTAAAACTTTTTGTATCGCACATTATTGGCTACTGTACGATCAAAAAGATTCGTAGCTCTAGCAACAGCAACAGCAACATCAGGTGCCGCAGCTTCATTTCTCTAGGAGGACGAACTGCTCGCTCCCGTTTTTAATTTCCTATTGATATTGATGAACATTTCTCATGTAATATCAGTAAGCAAAGTTCACTTGCATCATTGATACGAGATGCCAAACTAATCGTGTGGGACGAAGTATCTATGGCCAAAAAACAGCTAATAGAGGCTTTTGGTTTACTACTGAAAGATCTAATAGATACAAACACACTCTTTGGTAGAAAAGTTGTCGTCTTTGGTGGTGATTTTAGACAAACTCTTCCAGTTGTTCGGAGTGAAAAAAAAAAAGAAGATTTCATACGAGAAAGTTTATTATGTTCTGAAATTTGGAGCCAACTTAAAAAATTGCGATTATCAGTAAACATGCGAGCAAGAACAGATCCTACTTTCTGCGACTATTTGATGTGAATAGGGAGTGGAAAAGAAAAACTAAATTCTCAAGGTAAGATTGAAATTCCTGATTGTTTCATTGTTCCTTTTATAAGTGAAAAAAAATCATTAAATCTGTTATTTAGAATTACCTATCCGGACTTGTATACATCTACTTCTGATATGTCTTCGACAAATTCTCGTGTTATTTTAACAACAAAAAATAATTTTGTTGACAAAATAAATGATATGCTCATAACCCAATTTTTGGGTGAATCTAGAACATATATGGCGTTTGATGAAACTATTGAAACAACTGATCAAAGTCAATATGAAGATTTCTTGCACACTTAATATCCAGCCGGCTTACCGTCCTATAAATTAATCGTGGGAATTTAAACCCCTGTAAAGGTTTATGTAATGGTACATGCTATATGTTGTAATTTTGAGAGGCATGTCATAAGCACAAAAATTGCAAGTAGTGATTCAAAAAACACGCACGTATTTATTCCGAGAATACCGTTGTTATCTTCACAAGATGAAAAACTATATGTTCCTTTCATAAGAACACAATTTCCGTTTAGATTATGTTTTGCTATGACTATTAATAAAGCTCAAGGTCAGACATTAGATTTTGTTGGAATTTATTTACGAGAGCCTGTTTTTTCACACGATCAACTTTATGCTGCTTTATCGCGAGCAAAAAACTCAAGTGCAGTGAAAATGTTGATCCGACCGCCAATAGCTGATAGCAACGATGATCATAAAACACAGAATATAGTATATAAAGAAATCATTGAAGCGTCCCTGTTGTGAATTGACAGTTATAATATGAGCAGTCATTTGTTTGAGATTTGACCTACAACTGATCAATATTCTACAAAAATTTGATCGTCAACGCTTTAAAAGTTAAGTTATTATGATTGACATGCTTACTAAGATTTCTCTGTATCCTGAATCCTTGCATAGAGATTCTGAAGTTGTAATACTGCTTAGACAGAACATCAGCTGTCAGGTAAGTGATTTTCCTCTTGAATAGATGTATCTAATACTTGAAACCTTGCAATTATGAAGACGAATACAGAAGGCTCAATAAATATTAATAATGAGACGTTATTCTATTATTTTATATTATTTTTTTCTTCACATAAAAAATTGCCTTCTGTGTGGTGTTGGAAATTTTTTGGCAGCCCCATCAGCAAGAGAAGAATGTGAAAGGAACAGAAGAGAAGTGATCAGTGACAAACATAAAATAGAAACAACAAGATCAGTGTTTCACATGTCTACGAACTCGAATGCTCTGTTTTTCGCCCTTTTAGTTTTCTCAGTAGTTGGTTCCCGTTATTCTTTTGGTAAAATTGTTTTCACCTTCCCTATTGTTTCAATTTGATTTTTACTTGTCATTCAATTGATGATCAATTGCTTTGTAGGTGCCTTAGACTGTTGTTGCACGAAAAGATACCATACATCGTGCAGAGATGTAAAGATCTATTTGATTGTCCATCCACACAACTTCAACTTGCCTGACTCTAATATGATGGTATATTGATAACTACTGCCAAAGGAATTGTCTGAATTAGTAACTTGCGCTTATTTCTAGTGATTCTATAAACAATTGAAGCGGTTATTTTTTATTGAATTTTATTCTTGTGGATAATGATAGGTATTATTACATCATATGCACGCTAGGCTAGAAGCTGAAAGAGTTGAAAAAGCGAAAGTTGCAACACCAGAAGCTGATAGAAAAGCAGAAAAAGAAGTTGCGAGAAGATGAAATCTCATGCTCATCCGGAAGCTAGCAACGTTCCAAAGGAAGCCACTAGATAACCTGTGAAACCCATACCTGATGAACAGCAACATTCAGCAGGTATATCTCACCGTATAATCTTAGTGATTGAGTGGAAATGGAGATTTGACCTTCGTCCTACTCCTCTTTTTCTTTTAACTTTCTCTCAAGCATTTCAAATAAAATAACTATTAACTTAAAGGAAACACTTCAGGAAAATATACTTCTGAAAATATTCTCAACATATTGCACTTAATTTCTCTCCTGAATATACATACATATATACATCTTTTCCTGCCACAGAATGAGTTAAATATCAGATTGGCCAAGTTTCTCTATTCTTTTTTATTAAAATCATCTCTTTGCCAGTGCATCTCTTGGAGCAGATAGTTATGGTTCAGTCTTTAAGTCTTCTAGGACATCATATTATTCATTGTGCAGGCCATCTCTCTATGGCACAATCTGGATTTGCTTAGGTTATTCACTTAGGTCCTATTTTCTGTAACAAATGTACAACTCTCCACAGCATGTAGTTATCCTTATTTATTTACCACTGGTTTATCACATTCAAAAGTTGGCTTCCAAAAATGTATTACCACAATAACTTGAAGTTTGAAGCTAATAGTTTACATTTAGGAATTAGTCATTGAGCTACACCAATAACTTCCGGATTCATTGTGCCTTATTACGTACATGTGCTAAGGCATTTTATACTTCTGCATTTTCAGATCAGCTTACTGTCTCGGCCGCAAGGAAAAAACATACTGCTTCCTAAGAACACGAAAACTATTAAGGACCTAATACAACTGGTAGAATTGCAGCAACAAGAAGAACAACATCTTGATTTACACACCCACATTGTATGTTTTTTATTAGTTTCATAAACCTAATTAGTTATATTCCTAGTTTTCAAACATTTTGAATTAAACTTAATAGATTTTGTTTAACTTTGCTTCACAGTCTGTAAACAAGAGTTCTTTATGTTAAATAGAAAATTAATAAGGTTCTTGGGCCGGGGCACTGTCCGGGCTACCGCCAACTAGTTATACATATATATTACAAGCCAACAATGATAAAATGCATGATAAATACAATGGTTGAATTCCCTTGAATTAAAAGAAAAGCTTAATATAGCCTATTTTTGTAAACGTTAAATTTCCTTAATAAAATATTTGGCTCCGCGACTAATCCGCTGTTGAAGAAACTCCAAGGTTGACAACACCATAGTAGCTTAGCTGCAATTGCATCATTAAAGAAGAATAACAGACAATGTATACTAAAATTAAACCAAGAAGAGTTGTGATGGCTAACATAACATGTCCAACTTTTTCTCCACTTATACCAAACCTTAAGGACTGCGATACAGCACTAGCAATTGCAACAACAATCTTATAAGGATAATCAGGCCATGTCAAAAATTTCTCGTTCATAAATTCCAAAAGATAGGGCACGCGCGGTCTAAAGTAGTGATTTTCATCTCAATGTTAGGGCTGTTTAAAACAGTATATTAACCGTTAACCAAATCGTAATTGGCTTATTGGTTTATTAGCAACGGGTTGTCGGGATAATGATTGGTGAATGTATTAAAAATTTATAATTAACGGATTAATTGTTTGGAGGCGGATTACTCAATTTTCTTATCGGATAAATTAGGGCTGTTCAAAACCAAATTGAAACCGTTAACCGAACCGAACCGATGGCTTATTAGCTTATTGGTATCGGATTATCGGGGTAATGGACAGTGAAGGGATTGAGATTTTATAATTAATGGCTTAACGGTTTGGGGGCGGATTCTCAATTTTCTTATCGGATAAACCATTAACCCGTTAAGAATTTTTATATTCACACTTTCCTATGGATCTTGAAGTAGCAAGAACTCCCAAGACTCGATGTCCATTCTAATTTATAACTTTTCCACCCAAATTTTTAATTTTATCCAGCTCATCATGTCTGTTCGGATGTGTACAGGAAGTCAGTTAACAAAACCACCCGTAAAAAAGAACCCATTTCAATATTATACAAAAAAAAAAATATTTGGTTTAGCCGATAAACCGTCTGATAACCGCCCGATAATCGCTAATCCGATACCAATCCGCCCATTGTCTTATTGGATGGCTAGCGGATTACTATTTTATAATCCGATAACCGATAAACCAAACCGTTAAACGTAATTATCCGCCCTATAAACACACCTAAAATAAACTGTTAATCCGTTAAAAAAATTTATATTTACACCTTTACCTCTTTCTTCCTCTTCATACCCTGTCATCATTTTCTTCTCGCTTCTATCTACTACTCTTGACTTTTGCTATTTCTTTTTCCTCGTTCTTTCTTTCTTTAAGTTAACAAATTATAAATATTTTACTACTGCTTGCTTTTTGTTCAGGATCTGTGATGAATATTATTTCTCTTTTAAGATATAATTGACAACTTAGAGTATTTTATACCAATGTTGAAGTCAGATAGACTCCCAAGTAGGAGCATGTGTGATCATTAACATTTTCATCTGCTATGGTTATTAGTAACATATGGTTACATAATAGTTGACATATCAGAAATATCATACTTGGCATTAGATCAAATCGATTGGAGGAAATATTATATAAATGAATTTGGACTTAAATTTTTCCTTATCTCTAGTTCTCAATCTTTTTTTTACAGTCTATTTGATTTAGCAAATAAATCGTCCGATAACCGCTAATCATATACCAATCCGCTCGATGTCTTATTGATTGACTAACGGATTATTATCTTTATAAATCGATAACCGATAAACCGAACCATTAAGTGTAAATATCCGTCCGATTCGCCCTATAAGCACCCCTACTCAAAGCAATTTCATTCGCCAAGGTAAGTTACAATTATTAGCTGAAATAAGATATTCAGAATTTAAAATCACAAATCTTAACCTTCATGTAAAGACCCAAAAAGAAAAAGTTGGGCTTCGACCCATTAAACTAAAAATTTAGGCAAACCAGCCCATTAGCCTTAAATATAATAAAACCTGACTCAAAAGAAAAAGAAAAAGAAAAGAAAAAAAGAGGCGGTCAGAGAGAGAAACGAAAAGAGTTGGCTGTTGAAAAAAATTACTTTTTTCATTTCAATTTAGACGAGGTAGTTTAACTCGGCACGAAATTAAAAAAAAAAATTTAAAACTTGTGATCTTAAAAACTTAAGGGATAAAAGTTTTGTGGGGCCATGACATTTAAATAGTTATAAAATGGGTAAAATAAATTGTTTAAAATTAAGTTATTTTCAAATTTAAAAATATATTATTTATTTTGAAACAGACTAAAAAAAAAAATCTCATCTAATTTGAAACTGAGAAAGTATAAACCAGCTTTGCTGGTTTCAACATAAGATGCCCAGCAGCAATCTCCAAAGAAAAAAAAAAAAAAAAAAAAAAAAAAAGAAGAAGAAGAGAAGAAAGAAAAAGGGGAAAGAAAGGGAGAAACGAGAAAGGAGAGGAAGGGAAGCAAGTAGAAGTAGAAGATTTTACCTTTAAAACTTTAATACAAATCAGGGGCGTATATAAGTCTTTGGAGTGAATCCATACTTTTATTCCTGAATTATGTATAATAATATTATATTTTTTAAAAATTATTTAATTATATATGTGTGAATTCATGCTCAAAGACTCCTAAAGTGCAATAATCATTAGGTGTATCTCTACGAGTGAAATTGGTGGTTCAAATATCACTCCGGACGATTTTATTTTCGATACGAAATATAAATATATACGTGAAAATCACTAAAATTTTAAAAAGAATATAAATTTGAACCTATAATTTCAAAAATGTAGTGGGTACATGGTAGATACCAAAGTTAAACTCGTCAAATATAAATTCTAAATCCGCATCTTCACAATAGTACACCCATCCTCTTGAAATCCTGGATCCGCCTCTGATACAAATAGTGTGGAAGAAGATTCAATTACTTTTCTCTCTTCTTGATTTGTGCAAGTAAGTTTCTGATATGCATATGTACCAAGAAACCCATTCTTTTTATGAGTAATTAGCAATAAATAGCTAGGGATGAAGGTGTAGTATTCTGAAATTTCATAGAAAGGTTTCAATCCCGGGGTAAAAGTTGATCATTTGGCATTAAACTTGAATTAATCGAAATACTTTCTTTTTCCCAAAACAATATGAATATGAGAAAGTCTTTGAAGGATATGATGAAATTAATACCAATTGAAATTTAACAAAAAGCTTTCTTTTATGATAAAGTGCCAACTTCTGTTAGCTCTATTCTGGTTTTAGGTTGGGATTTGTGGAGTTGCAACGGGTTTGGGAATTTAAATTCTATTGCTAGGAATATTTTGACTCCATGAGTTTTAAAAGTAATTAATATTCAAATGTTATAATGTATTTTTAGATAATTGATACTTTGACGACGCAATTGTTGGAAGCTATTTGGAGCAATTTGGCAAAAGTACCGTGAGCGGTGACTCTTCCATAGTTTGATTTTCAACTGTGGCATATTTGAAACTAGTTTCTTGCATGAAGAATATTTTGCAAAAGTTTATTTACTTACATATGGACAAGTAATAGTATAATTTGATATATATTGATATATGCCCAGTAATGCTTTAACACCTGGGTTTTATTTATCAATGACATGCTTTGAAATTGTATCTAATTATGAGTTTTCATATATTTGGAATTCAATTCTTTTGTCAGAAAGAAGTATAAAAATATATTGTCTTATAAAGTAAAGGATCTTGGGAAATAACTTGGCCAGATCGCTGTTATCTAACGTCGAGATCGTTAGATCCGGTACACTTTGTACGATAGACCTATATACATCACACGTATACCTTCTAGAAAGGAACCTAGCTGGCGGGGTGGTCAGACGGCCATGGTAGACCTATGGTGTCAGAAAATATTTCGATTCTGATTTAAGTACTTTCTATTATAAAACAAAAAGAATATGATACAGATAACTATTGGATCATGATGATTTTAATTGCTGAATTTATTGCTTTCATCCACAAATTGTCACATTGGTTTAAATAGCGTATTGTTGGAAACTTTATGAAATGCATGGTATTTTATCTATACTTGTCCCAAATAAATACTATGGTTGATATTATTACTTACTTAGTCGGTGTGACTGACTGTGTTTTTTGTTTCCTTTCTCTCCCCCACAGATAATTTAGGTGAGATTGACACTTCGACTCAGGAAGTGCAATAGACAAAGCGAACGATGGATCCGGTAAACCCCGCACTTGCTTCGCGTGGGCTATCATTTTGTTAGACTACTTTAATATGTTATTGTGTTAAACTTTTAGAATTTTGCTCCTTAAGTCGGTCTTGGATTGTATTTTGGCTTGTGTTAGTGGTAACGTAGCTTAAATTTGTACATTTGTTATGGGAGTTTGTGGCTTGAGATTGTCGACATTTCTCAAACTTAGCATTTAAGAATTACTAATGTTATGGTGCATTGAACACGTGTTGATTGAAGGCTGACAAGTTTAAAGTTTTGGTTTGCTCCCGATACAGAGGTGACTCTACCAGATTTTTGATATGGAGAAATGAGGTTGGCTTGCTTAGTAATCTTAAACTCACTTAGCATCGGTCAATGACCCTTGTCGGGTCGTGACACTTCGGTTCATTGTAATTTTTATGTATTATTGTAATTATAACTATAAGAGATATTAGTGTTACAAAGTAAAGCCTAAAAGACGGTCTTTTAATTGTTTTTAATTATTGTAATAATTGTTATTGTTACAAGTTCAGTATTATATACAACCTTCTAGTTTGTCTATTTGAAACAAATTATCGTTGGTAGAAGTTTCATAGACAGGATTTCATTTTGTGTTTAAGATGGAATTTGTGGGGTTTTGCTTAGGTGTTGTAATTAATTTTGATCCAAGGTGACAATAGGCAGTAGTCACTTGTAGCACTATTATTCATAACAAATTTTCGATTTTTAAAAACTATTTAAAGTTTAGCCAATTTTGGCAAACTCAGACATGTTGCTGCTACTTTGGCCTTTGAGATTGAACCCGGATTTTGCCAAAGCCTAATTTCATACGCGAAGTCTAAAATTTTAAAAGCGAAAGTCTAAATTATCTTTATAGGTATGAAATTGGACTATGCGATAACTTCTGACCTCAAGTTTGAATTTAGACTTTGTTCAATTTCAAACTTGGGGTTTTGGGAGAGCCCAACTTTAGACCTCTATGTCTAAATTTGGAAAGTTTAGACCTCCGATTTTCAAATCAAATCCGTATATCTAAATTTGATTATGAAGAAATTAAACTTTAACGGGTCGTTTGGTAGGAGTGTACTGGGTCGAATACAACTGAACAAGGCCGGGTCGGATACAACTGAACAAGGCCGGGTCGGAAATCACTAGGTCGAAATGCATGGACCGAAATCATGAAGTATAATTCGAGAACCGAATCCGGTTCAGTTGATCAGAAAGAGGTCGAACAGCCGAGGTTCGATCCTAACCCATCACATTCCATCTCCGGACGAGTCGAATATCCTCGTATTTCCTCGATGGTCATGCCATTATTTAGAAATATTAAATATACTGAATCTCGTAATAATTGATGTTTTCCTTTGTAATTCGCATGTCACTTTTATTGTAAGACTTTACACTTATCCATGTATCTTTTACATTTATCTATGTAACCTTTGCACTTACCCATGTAACATTAAATGCAGAAACTCTTCAGCTAACCCAGGCGGGAAAAAGAGTTTATAAGGATGAAATGCATCCTATGTACAGACACTTTTTGGATAATCTGAAAAATAGAATTCTTTGCAAGCTCTCTCATTATCTTTCTTCTTCAGAATCTCTTATCAATTTATAATTTGACCGTTCCATTGTTGTTTCAATTATAAACACGTAAATTTTGCCTTCACCTGATAGTGAAATAATTTACGGATCCTTAGTCTCACTATAAATTCAATTGTTACCCAATTTCAAGGGTAAAACAGTTTGGCGCCCACCGTGGGGCCAAGGATATTAGTAAATTCTTTCCAAGCAACGAAGGTGCAATTCTGTAATCATTGTGTGAATAAGTCCTCTATTTTTCACAAAATCGTGACAAGCATGGCTCAAATACCTCCGCCCAGAAACGAAGTCAACGAACAAGTAGAAAACAACAACTTGGTCGGACAAGAAATTCCGGCCGATGTTAACTCTCATGTAGCAATCGAAGCCTCCCAAGCATTAGATTCAACACCTAGAATTCGAAGGGAAAACCGTTCGGGAAACCAGCAAAGTGGAGAGGGCGAAATCAGCCTAAAAATAATATTCGACATGTTGCAAGCTCAACAGGTAGCTATAGCACAGCTACAAAGTCGAACTCGAAGCCCAGATCGAGCAGAGCGCACCACTCCTCAAGCTGCAGTTGAACAAAATGAACCGGCCACAGTTACACCGGATGAAAGCGGCGCGGGATTTAATTCCGGGCTTGTTAAAATGATAGAAGAACTAACAAAGCGAGTCGAATCTGGCGAAAAGAAAATTGAAACCTACAATTCAAGGGTGGACCAAATACCGAGAGCACCTCCGGTATTGAAGGATTTAGACGCCAAAAAATTCATACAAAAACCTTTCCCCTCCAGTGCCGCCCCAAAACCGATACCTAAAAAATTTTGCATGCCGGAAATCCCAAAGTACAACGGCACTACCGACCCAAACGAACACGTAACAGCATACACTTGTGCTATAAAGGGGAATGACCTCGAGGACGATGAAATCGAGTCCGTTCTCTTGAAGAAATTTGGGGAAACTCTATCCAAGGGAGCAATGACTTGGTATCATAACCTACCACCAAATTCCTTTGACTCTTTCGCTATGTTAGCGGATACTTTTGTAAAAGCCCATGCAGGGGCTATTAAAGTCGAAACGAGGAAATCTGATTTGTTCAAAGTCAGACAACACAGTGGTGAAACACTAAGAGAATTCATTTCCCGTTTTCAAATGGAGCGAATGGATCTACCACCAGTTACTGACGATTGAGCAGTACAAGCTTTCACGCAAGGGTTGAATGTTGATAGCTCGGCTGCTTCGAGACAATTGAAGCAAAGCTTAATCGAATATCCGGCCGTCACATG
>MCJB01050073.1:0-41755 GCA_002018475.1 Nicotiana obtusifolia
CGGCTCATATATCTCGCCTTCCAACAGATGTTTCGCCTAATTTATTACCTTACCCATGGCGACTATTGTATTGTCATTTAAGAATATTAAATGTATTAAATCCCGTAATTAGTGGGACTTCCCTTGTAATCAGTTCCCTATCTTTATTGTAACCTTTACACTTACCCATATAGGAGGGATATTGTGACTTTTGCACTAACCCATGTAAAGAGGATCTGTTTATAAGCAAGGGACGGATCCTTTGCAAGGCAAGTTTGCCGAGACTGAAAAAATCTTCTTTTAACAAAACACCTCGCCTGATCATTGTTCATTATTTTATTGCTCATCAGAATTAAGCTCCCAATTATTGTCAGCTAAGAATTATTTCATTACATACGATTTATCGTCAATTGACGGTTTGATCGCTCTATCTCTCTACCATATTCTAAATGCTTAAGATTTGCTTTCATTTAGTATCAAACTAATTTACAAGTCCTTAACCCTACTTACAAATTCAATTGTTATCCGATTTTAAGGGTAAACAATTTCATTTTCTGGAAACTTGCGATTCAATCATTCTTGCGCGGTTCTCTAGACTTAAAAGAGTAAACTCAGAATTAGTTAATTAGGAATAATCAGGATTTACAAGCTCCTATATTTTAATTAGTCCAAACTTGATTACTTTGTGCGTTTGATAGTAAAGTGCGTGTGATACTGCAATTTTACAAATTTCCTTAAACAACGAATTTAACTTCATTTTATAATTAAAGAAAAACATTATTAAAAATAAAAAGTGACATACAAAAATATCTTGGTTTGTAATGAAAAAAAAAGTGCCGGTTCTTTTGCAAGAGACCTTTTATATTTTTTCTCCCTGCCGTGCAAGATTGTTATGTACTCAGCGGTTTCATTTTATTTGATTTATATGGTTATAGGAGAAATTAATTTATAAATTTAATTAATTTGACTCAAATATATTACTTATATATTTATAATTTATTATTATACCATTAACGAAAAAATAAATTCAACAACCATCTATAAAATTAATTCATTAACGTTTTACTCGCGAGATAATTAGGAAGAGTAACAACCATATACTTATGACAAACGACAATACGTCCAAAAATGCATCAAACATCCACATCTTCGCCGCCCACCGCTATAACCCTAAATTGTCCTCATCTCTTTTGCTTCCCCTATAAAATCCCTCTCGTATATCCATTTACCGTTTATATAACTCTTACAACCATCAAAGAACTACATTAACATTTCTTAGATCAATCAACAACAAACACAAAAAACAACCTATATATGTACACGATGATGAATTTGAACCGCGTGTGGATGGCTGCTAGCGTAGCCGTGGTAAATGGATATTCAGATCACGGTGAGAAGTGGAAATCCGATGCTTCTGATGTTAGGCTATTTTCTGGTTTTCTGGGTTCTGATCTTAGAGGCAGCTTCAGTGGGACTGCTGGAGTAGTTGGGGAGACAAAGAGGAAACAAACTGATGACTCGTTACGGCAAGTCATGTACCTAAGTTGTTGGGGTTAAATTAAAGTACTTGAAATCTGCTCAAATATGTTGCGACATTTTAGCAGCAGCTTTTGACAAGCTCAGAGATCCGCTCGTAAGACGGCGCGGAGAATTGAACGACCGCCACACTCGAATAGGGATCAGCTCAGCAAATTACAGTTTTTACGTACTGCAGAGTGGTTTAATTACAAATATTATACAGTTCAGCAGTTATATTACGCAGCTGGTTTGGATTTATGGGAAGTACGATGATATTATTAGAAGGCGCTTTTATATTTTGTATGTATTTGTTGTAGTTTTAGTTGATTTTCAACTTGTAATGCAAGTTTTAATATCAGAAGTTTCCCTTTTGAAGTTCCTCCTCCTGTTTGATACAAACATCATCAATAGGATAATTTGTTCGTACAGCTTAACTTATACCGAAGGGGCAAGTCCTACTAAGATTCGCCCTGATAGTTTGGTTTCTTTATGAAAAATCTTGTGAATGCTTACGAAGAGTACAAGGTCAATAGGCAGTAACGTTGATCAAAAGCTAGCCGAGGTACAGATTAAGATGTATTAATAATCATCCATAAGTAAAGTTGAGTGATTATTTTATAAAAAGATTCTAATTTATATGATAATTATGTAATTTGAGTGAACTTTTTATCTTATAAGATGGTACTGTGACTTCGCTTTAATAAAAGTAAAGTTTGAGTTAAAGTTTGAGTGATTATTCATAAAAATGCCCAAAGCTCATATGGAACAATTTGTGGCAGTTTTTAACCGATTTTTGATTCCCACCGATATGATCCAAGTTTGAAATTAATCACATTACGAAAAATGTCCAATTCTGAGAAAGCTTTCTATGTTTAATAGTCCATTGGTAGTAATGCATTTCTGTTATTGTCCGCGAGCTACGGAAATATTACTCCTGTGGAACTACTTAAAATAGGTTTCCGGTTAGGGATAGAAAGCGGGGCGGGACGGGTTCTGTTTTAACCCATAAAATCTCGTCCCCCTCGCATAGCATTTGAATGAATTCGCGTCCACCTGTCCTGCACCTACACTTGCGTCCATCTGCCTAATACACCTGCGTCCATCTGCTAAGATTTAAAAAGAAAACGTTAACAAAAATTATAGTCAGTACGAATTGAATCAATGACCTCACAAAAAATTTAAATTTTTTCGACACTAAATTATATTTTTGAATTGTGTTAAAATGATTTAAAATATAATATATAAAAATAAAACATAAATTTTATCTTGTATATGCGACGGAATTTTTCAAAAAAGGAGGTTCACTCTAAATTCGCCCCCACCTGCCCCGCTTAAGTTTTTCTTTTTAAAAGAAAATTTGTTAGCTTTTCTGTGATGAAGTCTATTCACCGAGAAATAGATTGGCATAAAATAATATTCTTTTCTTATATATATATATAAATTTTTGTTTTGTTTTTGTTTTTATGTAACTTTAAATATCTCATATCATGAACATATAACTATCAGAGAACTAAAATGGTCATATGTATGCTAGCTATGACAACGCTTTGATTTACCATCAATTTGTTAATATACATTACTGCATAATTATATAGAGAACCCATTTGCAATTAAAATATCTTTAAACTCAAAAAAGAGATATTTTATCCTTTATTTGAATACTGGAAATCAAAAAAAGGAAGAGGAAGGAAGCATATTAATTTACTACTTATTAGAAGGGGAATAAGCACACACCAGATCTAACATATGATTGGCTTAAAAGGAATCTTACTGTAGCAGTTATGTAAATTTTTAGTGACTCGACTAAATTGACTTTTCCTTATATCATCAACTACAGACTTACCCACAAAATAATCCTGGTCGCTAAGAGTGGCTATTGGTCCGGTTCACACCGGATCGAATCGGTTTCGGACTGAAATTCGGTCCGGATCGATCCGGATTGGTGTGAACCGGACTTTTTAAGAAGGGGAAACCGGTCTCGGTAGCGGGACGGTTTAGGGGTTTGGGACCGATAGAACCGGATAAAATATAGCCCGAAATCGGCCAGTACCGGACCGGACCAAGAAAAAAAAAACTGGAGACTTTAAAAACTAGCCGTTGGCCAACGGCTCTATTGAGCAAATAGTCGTTGGCCAACGGCCAAAAACTGCCATTTTACCCCATAACCATCACATAACCACCCCTAACTATTTTTTCCTATAAATACCCTCATTATTTCATCATATTTTTCACACAAATCATCCAATTCTCTCAAATTCTCTACAATATTGCTATTTTACTACTTTGGCTATTTGTGTAAATTATACAATTTTGATTATTTATCAAGTTTTAATTGGAGTTGCTATCAAGTGAAGGTTCAAGTATCAACTTCACCTCAATTATATTTGGTTGGTCGTTCCTATTTCTACTCTTTTATTATATTTTTGTGATATATTTATTTTATTTGCTATAATTATGTCTCAAAGAGGTTCAATTGGAACTAGTAGTGGGGGGCGGGCACGTGGTCGTTCAGAAAATAGAGGTAAAGGAATTGTTGGTAGTTCTAGTCAACACATAGATGAAAATCAATATTATCATGATTTTAGCTCTTATAATCCACTTGATTCACAAAACGTAGAAGCGCAATTTAATTATGAAACTGGGGTTAATTTAAAAGAACAGCGTGAATTTCAAGCTAGTCCACCTGAAATTCAGTCCGACTTGCCTCATGTACCTCCCACTAGAGCCTCGGTTAAACGTAAGGAAAGATCTGATGTGTGGAATTTGTACAAAAGAAAATTAAAAATCAGATGGCTGTTTGTGGTCTTTGTGGAATGGTGTGGGTTTTTAAAACTGGGGGTAATGAAGGTGGGACGGGTAAAATTAGAACTCACTTAAGAAATAAACATCCCAGGGAACGGGCAATGCGGGCGGGGGGTATTTATTTTGGAACCGAGCATGGGGGGTAGCACATGACGAATCCTCGGGTGTCCAAGCTAAACTTAACCAGACAACAGGAGGGATTCTTAGTTATGATAAAGAAAGGGATAGGGAAAACATTGCTAAACTAGTTTCGGTAGAGGGTTTACCTTATAGTTTTCCTTTTTCTACTGGTTTTGTTCGTTATATTCAAGCTACATATGATCCTTCATTTAAAGGTTTTCCAAAAACAATTGTTAAAAATGATATTATTAAATTTAAAAACGAATATAGAGATTATTTGAGATATTTATTTGATAACTTTGACACTAGAGTATGTCTTACTACTGATATGGGTAGTTCTACAAATAACTGTGATTATATTACAGTTACTGTTCATTGGATAGATCCTGATTGGGTCTTTCAAAAACGTATTATTGCATATAAAGTTGTTGATGAACCACACACGGGAAATTATATTTCCAAAACAGTTTCATCAATTTGTCGTGCATATTGTTTATCTAACAAAGTTTTTAGTATTACAGTAGATAATGCTACGAACAACACAGAAGCACTTAGGAACTTAAGACCTATTTTAAACCCCCCTTTTGAGGAATTTTTTCATGTTAGATGTGTATGTCATATCTACAATTTAGTAGTCAAAGATGGTCTTGACTTATTTAACAACATTATTAAAAAGGTTAAAGTAGCTATTGCCTTTATATTAGAAATAAAATTCAAGAAAGAAAAAGAGAATGGGAAAGAAAATGTATAGAATTAGGAATGCCGATTAGGAGAGTCCCAAAAGAAGTTTGTACTAGGTGGAACACTTGATATGAAGCATTAACTGTTGCTTACGAATATCGAGAGCCTATTACTCAAATGTATAATAAATATTTTATGGAACTTTATCACCTTAAGGAGGAAGATTGGAACCTTGTTAAACATCTCCTCCAGTTTTTAGAAAAATTCTATCATGCTACTTTAGAATTTTTTGGACAATATTATCCAACTACTCCTACCATGTTATATTATATTGCTGGAATATTTGAATTATTAAGATTATATAGGCAATACAAAGAATATAAAATGGCTGTAGAGGCCACGATTGGAAAATTTTAAAAATATTTTTTCCCAATTCCCCAACTTTTTTACATTGCTTCTGTGTTGCATCCTGCATTTAAAATTAAGTTAACTGAACGACTTGTTCGGAAAATATATGCAAATTTAGATATTACACCTCTTGAAATTGCAACTAATAACTACCCTAGTGTAGAAACTGCTCGTGCTAAAGTTTATACAAATACCGTGGCTGTTTTCGCAAAGTATAGAGCTTCGGCAGAGACTGCTACACCAACTGCACCGATACTGTCAACCGGTGTCTTCTTCTCAAATAGGCAAAAGGCATGCGGGGATGAGCAATTTTGGAGGACTCGATCAGAAGCTGCTTTCAGAGCAAGACGAGTACGGGAGGAATACAGCGAGTTCCAAGTCTACTTAATCCAATATCCGAAGAAACTTACAAGTTTTGGAACTCACGATTTATTGGATTACTGGAAGAGTCAAGAAGCGCAATTTTCCATACTTGCAAAAATGGCCCCCGATATATTGACAATTCAAGCTTCATCAGTTGCGTCGGAGAGCGCTTTCATCCAGGGGAGATTTCAAATTGGAGATCACAAACATTCATTGAAAGAAGAGGCAATGGAGACAGGAGTTCTATTCAGGGATTGGATCAGAGTAGAGCGAAGAAACTTTGGAATACCGGAACTTTCGCAGAAAAAAAATAGAGCGTATCTGGATCAAATTTTGAGCGACGGAACAAGTGAAGACGGAAATCAAACAGCCAATGAAACGGAAGATGAAGAAGATCAAGACAAAGACGATGAACCGGAACAACAACAACCTGTTCCTAAGGAAAAGCCTACGGCTATCTTAAAAAAAGTTAGTCAGCATGTTTAAAAGAATGTAATTTTCTATATCGGAATACATATTAATAAAATTGCTCCAAGTTCACAACTCTTGTCTTCTTATTTTTTATTTTTTTTACTATCTTTGTATATATTTCAAGGTTTGAATCTAATTATAAACTTTGAAACTAATTCAAAGTTTGCAAGAATATTATTATACCTTCTTTAATTCTAAGTTTTAACTTTGAAACATACTTTTCATTTCAAATATATATACAAAGTTAGTAATATTTTGTTGTTATATTTTCACCTTCTTCTACAAAGTTTATGTCTTCTTATGTTTTATATTTTTTACTAACTTTGTGATGTGCCGGAGAATTTCGGCACATTTTGATACTAATTGCTTAGATTTTAACTTGTTTTAAATGCAATTTCCCTCGGTACTTATGTAATTTTAGTATTTTTTGCAATATATGAGGTGTAAGGACCTAAGAGCATGGAAAAGAGTTCAAAAAGCCACAAAAAGACAAGAAAAGAGCAAAAAGACATCGCATATGTGGATATGCTATCGCAAAACGCACATGCGGGCCGCATATTTCACACCAAGATCGCAGATCAAGACAGACTTCTAGGCAAAGTTCAACGTCAAAAATGCGATCGCATCTGCGATCGCATAAGGTGTTTGCGAGCCGCATATTGCACACAGACATCGCAGACCAATACAGAATCCTGGGCAAAGTTCAATGTCAAAATGCGGTTTCATCTGCGATCGCATACCGTGTTTGCGAGCCGCAGAAATAACCGCAAACCAAACATGAACGCTACTGAAGGAAGAAAATGCGATGCAAGATGCGGTCGCATTTCTGCAATGCGGACCGCAAACCGTGAATGCGGTGAAGGCGAAACTAGGGTTACAATCTGCGATAGACATGTCAAAAATGCGGACCGCATGTCTATTATGCAATGGAAATGCGGTCGCATATTCAATTTCAGGGCAGATTGGTCCGATTTTTGTCTAGATTTTTGGCCATCTATAAATAGATTTATTAGGGTTTTGTGGGCTCTATCTTGTCAGACTTTGAAGGGACAATACAAGGCATTAATATTCCTTTCTTTTGGAAGCTTTTAGGTCAAGAATCTTTCACTTTGTAAGCTTTATGACATTTAATATTCTCTTGTTTTTAGATTTTAGTATGAGTAGCTAACTTTAAATACTAAGGTTGTGGACACTAAATGGGTGTTATGTTAATGGGTGTTTAACATTGAATATATATATAACGGTTGGTTGATATTTATTTACTTCTCATTCTTCATTTATTGTTGGTGGTTGTAAATATTAACAAGCGCCGTTAAATTGTATCTTTGCTTGGGAAAGTGGGGTAGAATTTGGTAGAAGTAAATATTTATTAAAGTGTAATTTGAGCGTATCACTTTGTATATATTTCAAGGTTTGAATCTAATAATAAACTTTGAAACTAATTCAAAGTTTGCAAGAATATTATTATAACTTCTTTAATTCTAAGTTTTGACTTTGAAACATACTTTTCATTTCAAATATATATACAAAGTTAGTAATATTTTGTTGTTATATTTTCAAAAACTCATAATTTCCTTCTTCTACAAAGTTTATTATGTCTTCTTATTTTTTATTTTTTACTAACTTTGTATATATTTCAAGGTTTGAATCTAATTATAAACTTTGAAACTAATTCAAAGTTTGCAAGAATATTATTATAGCTTCTTTAATTCTAAGTTTTAACTTTGGAACATACTTTTCATTTATTTACAAAGTTAAATAAAGGACAAATTAAAAATTAAAAAAAAAAAAAGAAAACCGGCAGACCGGACCAGAAAAACCGGTAGACCGGTTGCCGGTGCCGGTCAAGGTCCGGTTGAGCCATTTTCAACCGGAGGACCGGACCGGAAAATACCGGTTTGGTCCGGTTTTGGCGCACCTATAATACCAGACTGGATCGGAATTGAAAAAAATTTTCGGTCCGTGACCGGACCGGACTACTGGACAGCCTTACTGGTTGCCTTCCTTTGGACTCCCTCACGTGGATCCCACATTCCAGCCCCACCCAAACTGTTTCTCACATTGCATTTTCCAACTATTGCATGCAATTTATTATTTTTAAAATTTAACTTTCGCCTTCTCACAAATTTATAAGTATCATGTCTAACTTATATTTGGGCGCATGTAGTCTCGAATTTTTCTTTCTCAAACGTGAACTTCATAGTAAATAAAAAATAAAATTTTCTTTTTAATTAAAACTTATATGTCTTTCCGTCATAATAAAGAAAAATATATCTAACTTCAGTATATTTATTTTTAAAATCTTAGAAAATAAAATTAAAGTCCTTTCTTTTTGGTAAACAAGGGAAGCTCATGATTTTAAATTAAAATTGATCTTTCATTTCTATCACTGTAAATTAATATTAATCTAACTTTAGCAATACCCATCTCTCAAAATCTTATAAAAACAAAATAGTAGAGCAAAATAGAGTCCAACTTAACGTGAAAAAGAAAAATAAGTAATGACCTTGCTTGTAAAGTTATTTACCTAATTAATATTTAAATAGCTTTAAAAGGTAAATATATATTATATATATAGGCTTTTGAGGCATTATTGGTGTCTTACCGGTACATTTAGTAGCTTCCATGGACTTCCTTATGATCGAAAATATATTTTATTTGAGCTAAATTAATTTGGCAAAGGTAATTATGACTTTAAAAAATCAAAAAGGCATTAATTAGTATTTTCCCAAATTATTCTTGAACCAATAAATAATCTACAAAATATGAGTATATATAAAGAGTAATTTAAGAAGATATAAAGGATAACTTAGTTAAATAATATGTATATTAATGCTATTAAATGATTCTCTTAATGCACGTGTCAAAAACTTAAAAGTATTTATTTTGAACGAAAGATATGATCGTTTAATAAACTATTCATGACTATTTTTATAATTTGATATTTCAAGTAAAATTTCATATTATCAATGCATATAAATTAAAAAAATAATTTACACATACTAATTAACATAACGTAAGCATTGTATTATTTGGCGCATGTATAGCATGGGTCATCCCTTACTAGTGACAAATAAAAAAGGGTGAATAAGCATCTTTTGGTAGACTCTAGCTTGGCACTAATATCTTTCCCTGCCCTTATTTTTACTTTAGTATCATAATTTCGAAATCAAAATTGGAAAAAAGAAATAGTGGTTAACTAAATTTTAATATTCTTTTAATCTTATGAAGCAGAAATAATTTTTGTTGGAGTTATAGAGAAATTACTTACTAATAAAAATCGGTTTTGACTTTGAGATATGAGTTTGAGCTACTTGTTAATAAATATTTTATCAATAAGCTGTTGAGAAATTTTCTTAATTAATTCTGAAATAAGTTCAATATATTGTGGAGTATAATGAAGAAAATTATTTTACATTCTATCCAATATGTCAATTATGTACAATGAAAGTAAGAGAGTGCTAACATGGATTACCTTGTTAATTGTCGACTTACTATTGAAATAAAATGATGGATATTTTCATGGATGCTCCTTATGACTCAAGCTCTTATCTAAGCACTTTCAAGTTTTCAAAAAATTAAACTCGCAATTTTTGGATGCACGGTCAATCCATTTTGATGATTAAGTTCACAATACGGTCAGTTCGATCGACTTACTTTTTGGCAAATTTATATGATATTGAAAATTGAAATTTTGAAATCAAAGGATAAAGAACTTTCCACAGGTCGCCTTTGAGCAAAGTATATTGTAACAACCCTTAGGTCTTAGACTTTTGGATCTTTGCAGATATTATTACTATACCTTTATTTACAATAGTACTATTTTTTATATTTCACTTTAATACTTGTGAAATAAAATGACAAAAAATTTGAAAAAGTAGTGAGATATTCTCACAAATGAAAATGTATAGAATATTAAAGTGAAAACCAAAAGTAATATAATATATAATAAAGTATTATGTATGATTTTATTTATGTTGGGCCCGGGTGAAGCCCCGCTATCACTCCTATACGAAGACAGAGGAAAGTTGTTTAGTTTTTATTGCTTGATTTGGGTATAAAACAAGAAAAAAAAAATGAAATTTTATAATAAAATAATAAACGATTTGATTAAAAAGCTTCTAACAGAATTAAATGGGTTTGGTGTTCTTTATAATGCAGGACAAAATAACAAAATAAATGGGTTTAGGATAAGTCTGCAATATTCCACAGCAATATATGATCAATTCATGACCTCAACCTGCAATCACCCCACACCCGAATTTTAAATAACAATATTTCAACCTGCAAGCGCTCAAACCCACCATGTACCGCATACATCCAAACCCGAATCATTTCGGATCCGCTCAGCCTCATTACTATCCCTATTTCTGATCATTTTAGAAGCTAAAAACACTTCTACTCTGGTCATTTTCCTATTAAATTAAAGTTTTTCCTTTTAAAAAGTATTTTTCCAAATGTTATCGATTCACGGGAAATATTCCCAAGCAGGAGATTGACCTTTAAATATTAGTCTGTTTATCACATTTAATTTCATTCGGGCATCTCCAACCCATTGCACCATTTTTTGCACCAAAATGGTACAAACATTAAAATGGAGCAAATTAACTCCAACCCATTGCATCATTTTTTGCACCAAAAAAGAATATTCCTTTTATATTCTTCTCTCTCTTTTATATTATATTATTTTCTTTTACTTAAATTTTATTTTATAATTTCAGAAAAAAATCCTTTTTTTTTCTTTTTTACATATCCATCCCATGTAATTCATAATCCTTTGTTATATAATCATTTAATATAAAATTATCTTATACCATAAAATTTTAAATAATATAAATTGTAAGCAAATATTATACGTTATACATATTAATGGATAATTCAAATAAAAGTGAAATCATTGATAAAATATAATTAAATAAATACTATTACATTAAGGTAAAATTTATTTTAATTTTTACATAAATATTCAACTTCCATGATTAGTATATACGAAAATTAATTTATAAAAATTACACTCCAAAATTAAGATGTAAAATTAATATTATAAGATATTACATAAAAAATAATTAGGTATATTAGGAATCTAAAATTATAAAATAAAATTTATAATATGTTAAATTAAAAGTGTTATATAATTAAAAAAATAATAAAATATTAATGAATAGTAATGGTGTAGATGAATAGTGTTGCATCAAATTTGGTGCACCACTATTCATGCACCAAAATGGTGCAAAGAATAGTGCAAGGTTGGAGCTCCAAAACACCATTTTTTGCACCAAAATAGCATTTGGTAAAAAAAATGGTGCAAGGTTGGAGATGGCCTTAGATTGAACAATTTGAATCTTCACGTGAAATCGTGCCTAATTAAGTAAGTCTAACAAGCATGCGGAAATAACTGAAAAATCAAATAAACTCTAAATGCTCAACAACTATATAAAATAAATTTCGCTGCTGAACATATACAATTTTCCCAAAACCTGATGATATCGAGTTACGAGTTCTACCACGGTACCATAGTCATCCCTAAACAACTAGTAAAGGAAGGAAAATATAAAAGCAGATAAAGGGTGACTCCGAGGCTTACGAACGATGGCAGGGGTACCTTGAAGTCTCCACATACAAACTCAGCTCACTGATGCTAGGACTGGTAGGAGGTACCTGGATCTGCACAAAAAGATGTGCAAAAGCATAACATGAGTACACCACAACGGTACCTAGTAAGTGCCAAGCCTAACCTCGGTAGAATAGTGACGAGGTCAGGTCAAGGCCCAGCTGAAACAAATAAGAAGACTGAACTAATGTAAAGCAGTAAAATAATGACAGTAATGAAATTGAAATGATTAATAGTGCATCAAGGTTAGCTACACGGAACTAAAGCAATTAGTGAAATACGGAAAAAATAAATAATAATATGCTAATACAAGAACAACCAAAGACAAGTGCAACAATAGAGAAATACCAACAAAACTATTGAGGTACCACCTCGTAGTCTCAAATCACAAAAATAAGTCACAATCTTTCCTTATATCACCACGGGAGCCTTTACGTTTAGTTTTAAAAATTATTTTTTCGAAACAACATCTCGCGTTTTAGCCCACCTTATCACACCGCATGGCTTCTAGTAGTCCCCCTATTAGGCACGCGTATGAAAACCACCTTATCTCATCGCATGTGATTCAACCCTAAAACATATACCACCGCATGCGTATCGATATTACAACGTATCAAAAATCGCACCTCAAGTGCCAAAATTTAAGCCTAAGAAGTTTCATAATTTTTTTTCCCAAATTGCTAACTCAAATCCCTAATTAGATGATAAAAATAACAATAGATTCGTGTAATTTAATCAAAATCGAGTTAGGAATATCTCAAAAAATCGCCTCACACCGAGCTCTCTACATCCAAAAATAGGTTATTGGTTTCCCTCGCATTTGCGTAATTTCCATCGCAGGTGCGGTCATAACTTAGCCCAGCAATCTCCGCTTCAGCGTGAACCAGGCCGCATTTTCGCATGCGCACTTGCGGCGAATAAGTCGCACCTGCGATCCAGCCTGCTCCTACGCTTTTTTCAATTGCAGAACCGACTTTGATTCTGCAGAGATCATCCCACTTCTGCAACCCCAGCTGGGCAAGGCCAGCTTTGCTCCTGCGATCAACAGCTCGCTTTTGTGAGTCCGCACCTGCGCTAGACCCTCCGCAGATGCGATGATACCAGATGCTGAAAGCTCCAGCAATTGCACTAGTCCAAAAATTGATCCGGATTTAATCCGAATCATATCCGGGGCCCCCGGGACCTCGTCCAAACATACCATCAAGTCCAAAAATACATAACGGACCTACTCGAGGGAAAAAAATCACATCAAACAACATCATTTCTACGAATCGCAACCCAAATTCAAGCCTAGAAAACTATGAACTTCTGAATTTCGAAACCAATACCGATTCATGCCAAAACAACTCCGATTGACTTCAAATTTCGCACACAAGTCATAAATAACATGACAGACCTATTCCAACTTCTGGAATCAGATTCCGACCCCGATATCAACAAAGTCAACTCCCGGTCAAACTTTCCAACCTTCCAAACCTTTAACTTTTCAACTTTTGCCAATTCACGACGAAACGACCTACGGACCTCCAAATCTACATCTGGACACGTTCCTAAGTCCAAAATAACCATACGAAGCTATTGGAATCGTCAAAACTCTATTCTGGAGTCTTCTTCACGAAAGTCAAAACACGATCCACTCTTACAACTTAAACTTCCAACATAGGGACTATGTGTCCTATTTCACTCCGAAACTCACCTGAAACCAAAATCAAATACCCCCGGCAAGTCACAAAATCATGATACAACATAAAGGAAGAAATAAATAGGGGATCAAGGTTAAAATACACAAAACGACCGGTCGAGTCGTTACACTAACATCTTAGATCCGCCCTTGCATACTCTCCCCCTTCTCCCCACCCCAAACTCCACTAGCTGGGAAGTACAAATCTACCCTTCAATCGGCGAATGGGGCATCTACTGTAATAGTCAATAGATTCTAGACCCTTTTGGCCATAGCAAATGTTTTACAATATTCTCCAACAATATTTAAGTGACGGATTACAATGCTTTAGCACAATTTTGACCAACTCAATTCAGCACCATCACAAAAAGGCATACTGGTATTTTTCCTAATTTTTTTATTATGTTTGGTTTTTCTGTCTCTTGAAGGAAAGGACAACATATTTATCATAATTGACTTTTTCTTTTCTTAGAAAAAAATTATAATTCTTCCATATTTGGCTAGTCTCTTTTCTTGGAAGAAAAGGTTTGTACTTATATAAATTGAGGATCCTTCCTTCTCATTCAGTAGCATCCACAATGTAGCCATAAAGTGTTTCAGAGTCTTGTTTAGGGGAAGAATTTCGGGACAAGTGTTAGTGTGTTACTTGTGTTTGCCTCTTCGTGAGGTTGTTCTCTCAATATTTTGTACTCTTTTTTATATAGTGAATTGCTCATCTCCACCGTGGATGTAGGTCAATTGACCAAACCACGTTAAATGTTTGTGTCTCTTTTGGTATATTTCTCTTCTGTTGTCTGATTTATCGTTATTCAAGTGTTGCTTTACTAGCTTCTGCATGGCACATGATGATTTCGATCCTAACAAACAAAATATTACATAACAAGTACATTTATGTGTGACATCGAAGCCGCCCTTTTCAGTAACACATTTTTTTACCCTTAAAACGGATAACAATTAAATATGTACTTGATTTTAAGAATATGTGGATTGATTCAACACAAGCAATCAAGAATGTTCGATAAACGAATTAAAGATGAAACAAATAACCAAACCAGTTGAGACGTTGAGTCCGGGCTAGGGTTTAAGCTTAACAGTAGTTTTTCCCTCGACCGGACCCTCGATTCGAAGCAAAATGTATATGGAGAATCATGATTAAAATGAGAACCTTTCAATTGCAAGAAAGCAGAGAAATAAATTTTGTATTGCCTTGTACGCGTGTTACAACGTGTTTATTGAATAAGAAACTTTTCCTTTATATAGTAGGAGAGTTTTACCCCTAGTACAATTCTGAAAAAGGTAGAAACTCCTCCTTGTACATCAATCACTGACACTACCGACATCGGGCGAGATCCGCCGTGATATTCGGTTGGGTGCGGATATCAAAGCCCTCTATTAGTCGTGTGCAACCGTTTGTAGTGCTTTCTGAGTACTTGGAGCTCATTTCGGGTTCGGGGAGTGTTGTCTTGTCAGGCCTGGTGGAGAGCACCCCGTTCCAGCCTCGATTCAAAGAGTTGTCAGACTCGATCTCTATTTCATACATTCATTCTTCTTGCTTCGTTTGACTCACCGAGAACTCAGGGTGTGTGCTGACCCCGAGTTCACCTGTGTACAGGTAGTCCCCTCATTTCTCACAGAGTAGGTTCACCGAAACGTGAGAAACGATAGATGAACCCCGATTCCTTCCTTCGTACGTTATAACTGAGACGACGAATAAGCCAAAACCTTCTATCAATCGCGTCGTTCTGACTTCGGACACGTTTCAATCACTGGCTGGTTGACTCCGAAAGTGAAATGTAGTGTATTGATTACATTTTCTCTTATAAAGGCTTCGACCTTTTGTACTTCTTCCACTTTTCGATCCTAGCTTTTATCTTCGAATTCTCTAGCGGCTATCAACTCTTTCAAATCGTTATCTCTTTACCTTTGATCTTCAAATCTTCATAACTGTTCTTAATTTTCTACCCAAATCTTCATCCTACCTTCAAACCTTTATACTTTTTCCTTCAAACCTTCATACCTTTCCTTCAAACCTTCATATCTTCCTTTCAAATCTTCTTATTTTCTAGATCACGATGGCTAAGACTTCCAAGTCAATTCCTTATCAGGATGCCTCTTCATCTTCCCAACCGGTCGCAGGTACTGAGGCGGCTGTTCCCAAGGTGGTTTCTCTCGATACAGCTGCTCCCGAGGTAGTTGCTCCCGAAGTGACTGCTACCAAAGCGGCCAGAGCCCCTCACGAAAAGCTTGATTCTCGGGGGCAGTTCAATTGCAGATGACTTCAAAGTCGAGAAGGCCTCGTCCAAACATAATCGAGGTGAAGGAGCATGGAGATACATATGCTCCATTATGGAAGATATCCTGCCCATAGTCCGAGAGGACTGTAAATGGGAAGACAAGGACGTGGTTGTCCCCGGGCCCAAGGACGACATTACTATACACATGGAGGGGTATTCAAGTATGTATACTTACCCCTTCACGTTGGGCCCTATAGACTCGGTGATCCTGGCCTTTTGTAAGAGGTACGAGGTGTGCCTTGGGCAAATCCCCCTCCCTTTGGAGGATCGTGATCCTCCTTCATCATTTTGTGAACAACATCGAGTCTCCTCGATTTACCCTCGACCACCTACTTCGTTTGTATAGTCCCCGAATTTTTTGAGGGGGACTAATCAAGCTTTCCTGCCGAGCCATCAAAGCTTCTTTTTTGAGTACCGAGGAAGATTAGGACCAAGGCTGGCAGCGGCATTTTGTTCGAGTAAAAACTGAAGACCTGATTCCTCCCGAGTTCCTGCCATTCCCCGAGAAGTGGAATGCATCTCGTAAGTGTAGCATTTCCGTAAGTGTCAATTTTCCTTTCACTCATTTCGCATCATTAGTTTCTGTGGTCATGCAGCTGTTCCCTGTGTTCCAAATGTGGTCCCCTCGCTCAAGGAGTGGATCGAAGGCATCTGCAAGCAGATGTTATACTTCGAGCGCGCGTGGCAAAAACTTTCAAAGGGAATATGGGAGGCCCGTTCTCATGGTAAGGCTTTCCACTGAATAGTTATTAATTTGCCTCAAACTCACAAGACGTTGAACTTTTCTCTTTCCTTTGCAGGTTTGCCTAAGACCACCGAATTTAGGCCGCTGGAAAGGGATGAGGATGCATCCTTATCCGTTGTTCCCTCTGTTACGGGACAGCCTGGGGCTGCCGCAAGGGAGGAAAAGAAAAGGAAAAGAAAGTCCTTGGACTACCCGGGTCCCGAGGTGAAGCCAAAAAAAGAGGGCGGCTTCCGGGCTCGTAAGCACAAGAAGAATACCAAGTCCCAGGTGCCGAACTCTGAATCGCTTCGCTGGCTTAGGGATGAGTCTAAATACGAAGACGTCTTTGTTGCTCACGGACCGACCCCTGCCAAGGAGCAGGCGGAAATCGAGGAAAAGAACCATGAGGCCGATCTTTTTTCGACTCGAGAGACCGAGTTGGAGACGGGGGCTGAGACCTTCCGAGAAGCTGCTTCCGTTCCGAAGGAGGCGATCAGTTTGATAGAGATCATCGAGACACCCTTCTACACTAAGTCCATGCTTGAAGACGCCCAAGATAGAAAGGAAAAGTCTAGTGAAGGAGTTCACAGCGAAGACGACCCTCTCCACTCCTTCTTGGATAGCGTGGACATGTCCACTTTGGAAGACTTTTCCGGGCTGGGAGACTTAAATATCCGAAGAAAGATGTGCCTTCGAGAATTGGCGGGCCGGGTTCGAGCCCAAAACTGGTGAAACAATTTCCCGTTCTGAGTGTGGGCCCCGGCCGTAAGAGAACGTTTATTCTTACGGTCCCGAAAGATGCTCAGGTTCTATCCACTCCTGTGGGCATAGCCAGCTATCTCAGATGCCTGGTGACCGAGGAGGACCAGGCAAAGATGAACGAGGTGCGCATGTCGAGTCTGTCCAACGAGGTGCAGCAGGCGCTGGACCGGATAAGGCATCAATATTTTATTTTGAGGCCGTTTTTATGGGTACTTTGTAAGTATATTCCGAAATATATATAAACTTTTCCCTTTCTGGCAGTTCGAGTCTTTACTTTTTCAGCATCTTTTCATAATTTCTATTCTTGTAATGTTAGCATAGGATCAAATGTAGTTATGGGATGTTCATTTTTCAGAGGTCCGAATGAAGCCTGACTTCGATACAACTTTGTTTGCTCGACTGTGACCGAAAGTTTTCTTAAGATGCTTAAGTAATTTTAGATGATGCTTCTATTAAGGGTAACCTTTTAGTAGGTTTCGAATTTTTATAAAGGCCTTACTTTCTGATTATGAGCTTCGGACGTCTCCGAGCCATTTTTAGGGTGGCTGTAGCCTTTTATATTTAGGCACCGCCTAATAGGTTTGGTGCCTCCGTGATTTAGTAGCCCGAGTTGTCCGAACTTTTCTCGGATGACACTCCCCGAATAGGGGTAGCCCTTGGGCTCGATAGTCCCCGAATAGGGGTAGCCACTGGGCTCTTAGGATCCAAAATTTAAGAGGCAAGAAAATGTGTAATAGCAAGGCGGAACTTTCTTTTATATTTTTTGTGTAAAGTACATGATCGAAAACGCGTAAAAGCTTGTATCATAGCTAAAGTGGACTATGTGGGCATGGTTCACATGATCGTTTCGCCCTTACAACGAATCCTAACTACCGAGCCTTACCTTCTAGCATACAAGGTTTTCCTTTTTCCTTGCTAAATTTCACCTTGCTAAAAACCTTAATCCGAGGGTAACGGCTCCTAGTATTCGAGGTCGAGTTTGAGAGGGCTCGGATACTATTGATGCAAAATGAACGTCCATTGACTCTGGGTTTGAGACCGGCCTTCGAATCTAAGTTAGCACATTTTGCTGTTGCCTCGTTAAAAACCTTGCCGTACAACCCATTTCGGGACAAAAACAGTTCAAGGGAAAAAGAGTACATTGCGTTCTTTCAGACTTAACATCCATATCCATCCTTGGTCGTTTACCTGCAAATGTTAGCTCGATTTGTAACAGGTTTAAAGTGTAACTTAGTTCGTACCTTAGTAGGAGTACCGCTTTAAGTGTGACATATTCCAGTTGTTCAGTAGCTGCACACCGTTTCCTGCTTCGAGTTTGTACGAGCCTTTCCCGGTAATTTTGAAGACTCGATATGGTCCTTTCCAGTTTGGTCCTAGATTCCCCTAGTTCGGGTTTCGAGTGTGCAATGTTACCTTTCTCAACACCAAGTCCCTGATCTTAAAAGTGTCAGAGGTTGGCTCTTCGGTTATAGTATCTTTCTATTCGCTATTTTGGGGCGGCCAACCGGACTAGGGCAACCTTCCGCCTTTCATCCAATAGCTCTAGGCTCGTGATCATGGTCTCGCTGTTCGACCCTTCTATCGCATATTGGAACTTGAGGCTCGGTTCTCCCATTTTGATTGGTGTTAAGGCTTCGGCCCCGTAGACCAATGAAAATGGGGTGGCCCCGGTACTAGACTTCGAGGTCGTACGGTATGCGTACAGGACTTCGGGCAGGATTTTCTTCCATTTCCCTTTGGCATCGGTCAACCTCTTTTGAAGTATGGTCTTGTCTGTCAATTCTGCCTGTCTGTTCCCACTAGGATTGTAAGGTATTGATAACATCTTCTTAATATTGTGATCTTCGAAGAATTTATTTACCTTGCTGCCGATGAAATGTCTCCTATTATCGCACACGATCTCGGCCGGTATCTCGAATCGACATATTATATGGTTCCAGATGAAGCCAATGACTTCTTTTTCTCAAACTTTCTCAAACACTTGAGCTTAGACCCATTTGGAAAAATAATCAGTCTGAATAGTATGAATTGAGCCTTACCGGGTGCCCACGGCAAGGGACCTACGATGTCCATCCCCCATTTCATAAATGGCCACGGGGACAAGACCGAGTGGAGTAACTCTCCCGGTTGATGGATCATCGGCGCGTGTCTCTGGCAGTCGTCGGATTTTCGTACAAAGTCCTTCGCATCCTTCTCCATTTCGGTTCAGTAATAACTGGCCTTGATTAATTTTTGAACCAAAGATTCCACCCCCGAATGGTTCTCGCAAATGCCTTCGCGAACTTTTCTCAAGGCGTATTCGGTATCTCTCGGACCCAAGCACCTGGCTAGTGGACCGTCGAACGTTCTCCTGAATAATGTCCCTTCGACCAAGCTTATTCTGGCAGCCTTTGTACGCAGAGCTCTCGATTCTTTAGGATTCGAGGGCAATTTCCAGTCTTCAAGTAATCTATGTACTTGTTCCTCCAATCCCAAGTTTAACTCATGGAATTTACTTCGCCGTGGCCTTCTTCTATCACCGATTTCATGAGTTATACTGCTTGTCCCTAAGTGGAACTCATCGACATCTACCGAAGACCCCAGGTTAGCCAGAGCATCGACCGTACTGTTATGATCTCGGGGCACGTGCTGCAGGGTCCCTTCGCAGAATTGATGCAGCGCTACCTGTAATTTGTCTAAGTACCTTCGCATCCGTTTCTCTTTTACTTCGAACGTTCCATTGACTTGATTTACCATAAGGAGGTAGTCACACTTGGCTTCCATCACCTCGGCCCCAAGGCTTTAGCCAATTTGAAAACTGCAATCATGGCCTCATACTCGGTCTCATTGTTTGTCAATTTTACAGTTATAATAGAACGCCTAATTACACTCCCTGTAGGTGGTTTTAACACGATGCCGAGTCCGTACCCTTTACGTTCGAGGCACCATCCGTAAAAAGGGTCCAGATTCTCGAGGCACTCCCTAAGGTTAACAATAATTCTCTCTTGACTTCGAGTATTAATGCCGGTTTAAAGTCGGCCACGAAGTCTATCAAACTTTGAGATTTGATGGCGGTTCGGGGTCGATACTCGATATTTTACCCACTAATGTCCACGGCCCAGTTGGCCAACCGGTTCGAGAGCTCGGGTTTTGCATGATGTGCCTCAGTGGGTAAGATGTTATGACACATATGGGGTTACATTAAAAGTATGATTTTAATTTTCGGGAGGCGCTTAGTAGAGCGAGCACCAATTTTTCCAGGTGAGAGTAGCTTGTTTCGGCCTCGTCTAGAGTTTTGCTGACATAATAAATAGGAAATTGCATATCTTCCTCTCCCCGGACTAAGACTCCAGTTACCACCACCTCAGATATCGCCAAGTAAAGGTACAACTGATCATCCGCCTTCGGAGTGTGGAGCAAGGGCAGACTCGAAAGGTACCGCTTGAGTTCTTCCAAAATTTGTTGGTATTCCGTGGTCCATGAAAAGTTATTCTTCTTCTTCAATAGTGAGAAGAACCGATGGTTTTTGTCCGAGGACCTTGATATGAATCGGCCCAAGGCGGCTATACACCCGGTTAGCCTCTGAACGGCCTTGACGTTATCCACCACGGTGATATTTTCTATGACTTTGATTTTGTCGGGATTGATCTCGATCCCTCGATTGGATACCATAAACCTGAGGAATTTTCCAAATCCGACCCCGAATGCGCACTTTTTCGGGTTTAGCTTCATATTGTATTTCTTCAATATGTCAAATGTTTCCTATAAATGTTTCAGATGGTCCTTTGCTCGCATGGACTTGACTAACATGTCGTCAATATAAACTTCAATTGATTTTCCTATATGTTCTTTGAACATCTGTTTTACTGGGCGTTGATAGGTGGCACGGTGTTCTTTAATCCAAATGGCATTACATTATAACAATAGATGCCGAATTTAGTGATAAAGGAAGTCTTTTCTTGATCGCCTCGGTCCATCCGAATCTGGTTGTATTCGAAATAGGCATCGAGAAAACTAAGTATCTCGTGCCCGACCATTGCATCGATCATCCGATCGATGTTAGGCAAAGGAAAAGAATCCTTAGGGCATGCTTTATTCAGATCTTTATAATTTACACACATTCTTAGCTTATTTCCTCTTTTAGGTACTACCACTACGTTAGCTGACTGGTCTGGTTATTTAACTTCCCGAATGGACCCTATTTTAAGGAGTTTAGATACCTCGTCCTTGATGAATGCATGCTTGACTTCGGATTGAGGTCTCCTCTTCTGTTTAACTGGGTGGAACTTCGAATCCAAACTCAGCTTATGAGTGGTTACCTCCGACGGGATCCCTGTCATGTCAAGATGGGACCAAGCAAAACAAGCTATGTTAGTTATAAGAAATATAATGAGTTTTTTCCTGAGCTCAGGAGTTAACCCCGTGCCTAGGTATACCTTCTGATCGGGTAGGTGTTCGATCAATATGACTTGCTCCAGCTCCTCGACCGTCGACTTGGTGGCATCGGAATCATCAGGAGCTATGAACGACCTAGGAACTCCATAATCATCCTCCTCGTCTACTCCTCGTCCTTCCGGTCTGTCAGGATCGGTTTGGGTGATTGCTATTTAATTTCTTCCTTTCTTTTTGGCTCCATGTTCTTCGATGTCGAGATCATTGGCACTGGGATCACCTCGTCGACTGCGAACATTTACTTTGCAGCCGACTGCTCTCTGTAGACCGTCTTGACTCCTCTTGGTGTAGGGAACTTCAGTTCATGGTGTAAGGTTGAGGGTATCGCCCTCATGTTATGAACCCAAGGCCTCCCAAATAGGGCATTGTACCTCATGTCCCCTTCGATCACGTAGAATTTTGTGTCTTGGGTTGTACTGGCGGTGTTCACTGGTAGGGTTATTTCTCCTTTAGTAGTTTCGCATGCCATGTTAAATCCGTTCAACACCCGGACCGTCGGCACTATTTGGTCTTGTAATCCTAACTGCTCTACGACTCTCGATCTGATGATATTGGCCGAACTGCCTGGATCAATCAACACATATTTAAATCGAGATTTGTTGGTAAGTACGGATATCACGAGTGCATCATTATGAGGTTGCAAGATGCCCTCGTCATCCTCGTTGCTGAACGAAATGGTTCCCTCCAGGACGTAGTCTCAGGTGCATTTTTCCTTCGTGATGGATACTTCAGTGCGCTTTGTCATTGGCCCCTGCGCGGTATCGATAGCGTGAGATTTTTCCACTGATTCCCCTGACAATGATGGATAATGATAAGCACTTGAGTATTTTGATTCTTCTTGGATGGGAGAGATAGATAAGAAAAGAGGTGTAAAGGAAAATTTTGTATATATATGATATGGAAAGCTCCTGCTAAGATGAGAAATTCTCCGATAAAGCTGTTAATACTAGGTGAACTCATATTGGCCAAAGTGGAAGAGAAGAAAATGGTAGAGAGATTCGGCATGGTGCTCACTGAACCTCCGTAATATCTAACAAGTCGAGTCTTATGTCGTTCATATAAAACACCAGACGATTGGAGACGATTGGTCTCCAATCGTCTCAGAAGAGAAGTGTGTCAATCCCCTTTTCCAGAACTACATCTCTTCCTATTCATAATGATGCATGGGCCACAAAACCCTAGATAGTACAACAGAAAAGAATATTCGCTAGAATATTCTCTAGGGAATCCAAATCCTTAAACTAATCGTTACAGCGCACCGAGGACGGATGCTTGTCCTTGTCCTCGTTTTCTATCAAGCCACCTTGACCTTGGCGACAACCTGCCTTCGTTATGTGACCTCGACCTTTTGTTATGTTGTAATGCCAATGTATAATAGCCTTCGAAGGCTATTATATCTATTGACCAGGTCAAAATACGGGATGTGAAGTTTTTTGCCCATACAAGAGTTATATGCATTTTAATATTAAAATTGTAATATCAATATTTATTTCTTGTCATGTTAGTGGTTATATATTGACAAAAAATGGTTATTGTTCTTTAGTATGACCCAATAATCACTATTGTCATGATCTACTACTAATTACCCACAAAAGCTAAATTTATAACTCCCAACCTACGTTCTATAATTTTATTATCCGACTACCTTATTATTTATTCTATAGAAGAAAATCTACACCTTTAAATATAAGTGTTTTTTCCTTTGTTTGGGTATAGGAAAGTATTGTAGTGTGCTTGAAAAAAATGAGGCTGGTGTAGTGAAAAGGAGAATTGACAGCAAGAAAAAATCTAGGTCGTGAACTTATTCACTACAAAAGAGAACGTATTATTTTGTTGAAGGAAGATGTTTTTTGGGTGGAGCTTTGGATTCAATAACTTGTTCAAAGTTGTTTGAGTCATACAAT
This sequence comes from Nicotiana obtusifolia, assembly GCA_002018475.1. Classification (NCBI taxonomy): domain Eukaryota; kingdom Viridiplantae; phylum Streptophyta; class Magnoliopsida; order Solanales; family Solanaceae; genus Nicotiana; species Nicotiana obtusifolia. Next base: position 23,750 of record MCJB01050073.1, read on the forward strand.
ATTGTCGGACTTTTATATCCTAGAGGAATACCACAGTAGCTTGAATTTCCTTAAAGAGAGAAAAATATTCGCACCTCAACCTAAAGAGAATTTTTATTTTTGTTTTTTATTAATTTTCAATTGTACTTGTATTTTCACCAACAGTTACCACTTCAAATATGGAGCTATAGTTATTTGTGAATGATGTATTTCACTTCTTCTCTTCTTCTTTTTTATTTGGAAAAAGACGAAAGATGATATTCTGTTTAAACTAAAATATTTCTGCAGGAATCTTCGGAGGCAAAAGATTTCTTATTTGTTAGTTATTATACAAACTGGAAATTTGGGCGGGCATAGTTGACAATAACATTTGTGGGAAAACATAATAGGAGCTATATCATTTTTCAATACCATTCTTTTGTATTCACCGTTTAGCTAATTAATTTGTCACCTTCTGATTTTTTTTAATGGGAAATTGGGATTAAAGACGCTAGGAGATATAAAGTTTTGTTCATGGTATATCGGATGCTATGTCGCCTATGGAGTTTTGGTATCACTTAATTTCAGTTTTGAAAGAAAAAGTAAAAGGAAGTTTAATATATGAACATTTGTATGCTACCTTGTAGTTTGATAAAGTATGAACCCTTCTCTCTAATTTTCATTTCCTCCGTCATTAAATTTTTTAGAATGATAATTTAGAAAATCGCTATACCATTTTGAATCTATTGAATCTCTGTTAATTTTCAGGTCATCCTCAAATATCTTTTCAGTTGCATGAAGTTTTCCTAATGAGACGAGACGAGACGAGAGAAGTTAATTAGTACAATCAAGATTCATCACATTTTTCTTTTATGTTTAATCCATTTAATATTCGTTTTTATTTGTTTAACATTTTGTATTACAGAATAATCTAGTAATAAATTAAATTAATCAAACATTTCAAATAATAAATTTAGTAATGACATAACAAAAAATATCACACCTTTGAAAAACCACAAGAATACTGTAAAAGCTAGTCATGTTACTCTTTGGTCTACCAAATAGAAAAAAATAACTTTTTGTAAAAAAATTACCTTTCATGAAATTATGATATGTTTCTCTCCAAATTGCAATAGATGGTACAGAGTGTATGGCCATTTCCCGCCCGACTTCTTTTAGTCATTGCTATGTACATTAGTAATACCAATAATAACTTGTCCCTATAGATTTTGCCCTTCTCAAGATCTTATGACCAATGATCGAGAAAGTGATTGAACTTGTGATAAATAAACACATAAATATACAATTATTTTAATTGAAAATGAAATGTGAAAGTCTTGTGATATCTATATTTGTTGTTCCAATACATGCGCGAGAAAGTAAATTATTCACTAGTTGAAATTCCAATAAATAAAGTAGCTTACAATATGAAGACTACTACAAGAGCTGCCATTGACCGAAAATTCTGAGAAGTTGGTTTAATCAAATACGGAGACAAAGAAGTAAAATGCTAATATCTTTGCATAAATCATGATAGTTAATACATGAGTACGTTTCTATGAACAATTGTATATTTTTATATTATTAATTATGTGAACTAAGCTCAATAAAGATGAATTAGCAGAATAATATCGAGAATATTATGATATTGTAAGACCAGGGGCGAACCCACATTATATCAAGTGAGTTCAGTTGAATCCGCTTTGCCGAATTTTATTGTCAATTATATGTGTAAATTATATTCACAAAGGGATATCTAGATAAGAAGAACCCACGTAGACAAGCAAGTAACGGCATTTCAATGGTCAAGCGAGGGGTCATTTTATGGCACATGGAATGTGTTCGAACCCCGTATGCCATTATTTTTACTATTCGGAAATCACGGGGGATGCACACACTTCACATCTTTGCGCAGTACAACCGTACCCTTCTCCCTGTATTACTGTGGCTATTATTAATTTAGTACAATCTCTTCTTCTTTTTAGTGAAATTTGTGTATTTAGTTTCTAATATCTTAATTTTGCACTTTTATGTAAAGTTGCGTTTTTTCTCTTCTTCTTTTTTATGCAATTAGTTCTTTTTAAATTTATTTACTGTTTTATTAAACTGTGTGTTTATTTCTTTATTGTTCAAGTAAATTGTCTGTTAATTTTAATTCTTACTTTATTTATATTTATAGTGTTTCAAATTATTAGATTGTTATTGTATTAACTTATCTTTTGAGTAAAACATAAGAATTTAAAACAGAAGACTTTAAAAGAAAATTTATAGTCTAATAACGGATTAAAAGATGAGACACACACAAACATATATACATACGTGTGTGTGTATATATATATATATATATATATATATATATGTACGTATTCTATTATTGACTACTATCTCCCCTAATGTTATTATATTTATTGAACTCGCTTGGATAAAATCCTGGGTCCGCCACTGGTAACGACCCGACTTGTCGTTTTAAGAATTAACGCCCTGTTCACTGACTTAATGTCCCGAGCAGCTTCGTAATGTGTATTATTACTTGTGCGGGTGGTCGAGATAGGTTTTCAGATGACTCAGGATTAAGTTGAAAGAACAATTCTTATTTTTGAAGCTTAAATGAAAAGAGTTGACTGGAATTTTTCTTTGAGCAAACAACTCCGGAATAAAATTTTTATGGTTTCATAGCTTCTTATGGTGGTTTCGGACTTAGGCATTTGTCCGGATTTTGATTTAGAAGTCTGTAGGGTAATTTGAAGCATTTCGACGAAAACTGGAAAAGCTGGAGATTAGAAATATTTATAAGTTTGACCGAAGGTTGACTTGATTGATATCGGGTTCGGATTTCGATTCCGAAAATTGGAACAGCTCCATTATGTCAATTATGACTCATGTGTAAAATTTGAAGTCACTCCGGATTGATTTGATATGTTTCGGCGCGAGCTTTGGAAGTTGGAAGATCTGGAAATTCATGAGTTCAATTCGAGGTGCGATTTGTAGTTTCGGCATTGTTTGATGTGATTTGAGGCCACGATTAAGTTCGTATCGTGTTTTAGGATGTGTTGGTATATTTGGTTGAGGTCCCGGGGGCCCCGGGTGTGTTTCCGATGGGCTATGGGCCATTTCTTCATGCTTTTGAGTTGCTGGCTTCTGGTGTTGCTGTTTCTCTTTACAATCGTGAAGATGAAGCCGCAATCGCGAAGTGATTCTGGGAAACTTCTCATCGGGGACGCGATCAATTTTGGTCTTTAAGCATTTTCGGAGGTTTTATTTACACATTGCGGTGGGCAAAAACCTTTGCAAAATACTTTTACGGTGGTTTCCAAAATCCCCGCAATAATGTTTGCCGCAACCATTTTGTGCGGGCTTTTTGACAGACCGCTGGTATCATATAGCGGCGGGTATTTAACAACGGTATAACCTCCGCAATTTGGTAGTTTGACTTTTTAAGAACTTACTTATTAAAAAATAGCAGAAGTCTAAACCCTCGCAATATTTTTATTTAACCCTTGCAAGTTTAATATCACAGTATTATTATAGGTGACATAGCGACATTTATAATCTCTGCTTTTTTATTTTTTATTTTTATTTTTTATATATATATTTTTGCAATGTTACTCCATAACTGATCCAATTTCAATTATATTAATATAGTGAAGCATCAACGGATTATATAAATTGCTTACTAGAATCAAGTAACATCAAAATATTAATAAACTATAAAATACATTAAAGTAAATTATCATTAGTCTCAAAAATTTGCTTTAAACACAACTACTCCAACCATTAAACACAAAGCATCAATATCAATCGAGTACGATATGAAATTATCTAATACATTTGCAAGCAACTTCAATGGTTTTTGTTAGGATAACTTCCGTCGAGTGATCTTCTTATATCCATGGGTGAAATAGATCCGCTAGGCACATCACTTGGCTACAAAACAATCAAAATAAAATATAATTAACAAAAGTACCTTAACAGTATCCTAATTAATAATCACTTAGCTTCAGTCAAGTAGGTCTCGTTGCACATGGTAGTGGCCAGTTGGTTGTACAATAAAGCATCATAACTGTTCTAAAATATTCTAGCTAGAACAAATTAAAGTTTGCAACTGTTCACCATTGTTTTTGAAGAAGTGATCTCGAATTTCGAATTTGAAAATTTAGTTTAAGTCAAGTCGATGTTGTTGGAAAAGCTTGAAAACATTAGCAGGGATGAAGATTGGTTAAAGTGAAGCCATATAATTATACATACTAATTAAAGCATTGAAATAAATATCTGTGTTTTTTCTTTATAGCGGTAATAAACATAAGAAATTCATTGATCCGGTGGAATCCCCAGTGGAACACTATCCATTATCTCAGCTCTGCTCTTAAGTGGATCATAGACCTTATCAAACAACTTTATCCTTTTTGCGCCCCACTTCTTACACGTAGAATTATAAACATATCGTCTTGTATTTGACTCAGTTGTCCTAAAACAAAATCGTGGCTTCAAGAATAAACTAAGGGTTAGATAATTATTACATGCAAATATACAATCTAATGACATAAAACAGAGATATTGTATGCCTCAGGAATACCTTTATAAATCGATCATAACAACAGTTGAAGATTGTTAGATATAAATCCGGCCATTTCTCAAAGTGAATAGAAAAATGGAGCAGTCGGTTGCTCAAATTTCACAAAAGCCTGCAAGAACGCCTTGTCCTTCACCAATGGGAGAATCCGTGTCGTCAAAATCAACCATAATACGTTCTCCATTAGATAAATTTAACATGTCCTTTTTCTTCGCTTTAAGTATCTTGCTAGCTCCTTTAATATGGTTCGTGTCGTTCGACCCTCGGCAATGCATAGTATATTTTTGGATCGGGCCGTACGACCTCGACATAAATCGTGAGTGACAAATTCTTGGACCTAACTTTTAATTGATATTAATTTATGGCTTGAGCGGTTATTATTATTTAAAGAACAGGAATTGATTCGAAACTATTGTTAGTGAAAGGAAATTATTAATCATTGCTTGTTACTGCGTGGTATTAATTGCCTACATAATCCATGCTTATTTATGATATCCGTATTTTATTTATAGCCCATAGTAAGTGTCGATGTCGACCCTCGTCACTGCTTATTCGAGGTTAGACTTGATACTTACTGGGTACATATTGTTTATATACTCACGCTACACCTCTGCACTAACCGTGAAGGATCTGAGGCAGGTGCATCTGGTAGATATAGCGGCGCACACCCCCGTTACCCGGAGGCTTAGTGGTGAGCTGCATCCTGATTCATTCTGCAACCCTAGAGTCTTTTCTTTTGTACTTATTTTCTGTCTATGTTATTTCAGACAGTAGTTAGAGTTTTGTATATTCTACTAGTGCTCATACACTTGTGACACCAGATCTTGGCACACAATCTAGTAGACTTTATAGTTTTGGAGTATTTACATATTTATGCTGGCATTCAGACGCTTTCATTTTTATCATTTGACTCTCTATTTCTCAAATTTCAGAACAAATGGGATTTAATTACTTGGAAATTGTTTAAAAGCATAAATCACGTGGTAAATTCATCGTAGGGTTACCTAGCGGCGACGTTAGGCGCCATCACGGCCTATAGGAGAAATTGGGTCGTGACAAGTATTTATTAGCTATGCTTATTTTAGCATGACCTATATAGTATTTTTAGATTATGTTAATTTTCAATATGGCTTATTAATTAGCAATATTTATTTTATGTAATTTTATTATTTTATCTTTGTTATTGAATATTTTAGTATAATGCTATGACTTATCTCATATTATTGTGTTAGTTTCTTGGAAACACATTATATAGTTGTATTTTACTAGGACTTAAGAAATATTTGGAGCACAAGTTACATATTTTATACTATCAAGACTTTACCGGAAAAAAATTCAAAAGCCCAAAAAACCCAAGAAAAATCGAGATTGAAAAACCCGACTTTGTTGGTTTGGTTTGGCTTATAAATTTAAAAATCCGACACCATTGGCTTGGTTTGATAATCGAAAAATCCGAACCAACCCGATCTATGTACACTCTACTTATTCCACACATATTTTATTGTTAGTTATACTGTTTAAAAAAGTTTGTATTAATTGACATGAAATACACGTTCATCACACGTGTAACTAATTTACTAAAAAAAGGGAAAAGAAAATATATGACCCCACCTAATAACTTTGTTTAATTTATATTTTAAGTTAAAAACACGTTGAAAATCCACACGCCTGAAAACACAAAATCCTCGTCTCTTTCTCTCAAGTCTGAAAACGCACACACCTCTCTCAATTTTCAACCGCGAAAGTACTACGGCCTGCTCCGGCAAAGGAAGAGTAATTCCAGCGAATGACGGCCACTTCCGCTAGTGTAATACAATCTCCGACGTAGGCTGTTGGTGTTTTTCCCCTGTTCGATGTTTGTATGGTTGTTCGCTGAAAATTTGTTTTGCTGATCTGCTTTCTTCTCTGGTAATATTCTTCATAAACCCATTATTTTACTTATGTTGTTTGTTTATATTATATGTTAAATTTTTTGATTTTTAGTTTGTAAAATTGGGGGTTTTGTTGGTGGGTTTTTATTTCGTGTTAGAAATCCATGTTGGTTGTTTGCTATCGATATTCGATGCTCGTTGTCTTGTTCTTTATTCTAGAAAATCATTTCGACGCTCCTTTCTTTTTCTCTGGTAATATTGCAGAAATATCCATTGTTTTTTAGTTTGTTATTTGTATTATTAGATACATTTTGTGATTTTATTTCACAAAATTGGGAGTTTAGTTGGTGGATTTTGATTTAATGTACGTGTTGAAGAGATAGATAACCAGGATTACTTCTGTTAGCTCCTACCTCAGAAGTCTTGACTCTTGATAAAGAATCTCAAAATAAGGTTTTAACTATTTTCATGACCCGAGACAAAAACTTTCACATCTTGCTGCTCTATATCAAGCTCAAGACTATTGGAAAGAACAATCTTTGCAACTGAAACTTACTATAGAGGAGTATTTCCTGCTTAAAAGGTCCATATCATAACAGTACCACACCACATAGAAACCATGATAAGCCCATTGTGATTTCTGTTTGATGTTCGATGTTCACTGTCTTGTTCCTTATTCTGAAAAATCATTTCGATGCTTTTTTTTCTTTCTCTAGTAATATTGCATTGCTGATAAACCCATTGTTTTACTTCTGTTTGTTGTTTGTATCATATGATATATTTTGTAATCCAAGTTTGTACAATTGGGGGTTTAGTTGGTGGATTGTGATTGCCGTTTATATGATACACTAGCTTCCAACATCATCAACTTTCTCTGCCTATATGCAGCTCAAAAATGGCAGCAAAGTTTTCTTTTTTTGAATTATATATACAGACCAAAGAGAAGGTGAAGATGGATGTATTCATACTAAGAACTGACACTGGGTAACTCTTTATCAGCGGAAAGACTTTCCGGCACAATGGACCGAGCAACCGGACACCAGCGGAAGTATTCTGTAATTAACCATATGAAAGTGAAAATAAGCTCAGCAATTGTGATAAGAACCCACGATATGATTGATACGTCCTCTTGGAATAAGTTTTTTACTGTATAGTAAAGTAACCCTAATATGGCTGAAAAGTGTAATATATGTGGATTCTACTAAGTGGTGCTCGAGGCTGTTGTACTGTGCATGTATGGAGGCAAGGGGAAGCCATGGCCATCTTTTTAGTTTGTTCTTGAGTTGGTTTTAGAGAAGTGACTTAGTTACTCTTTATATGGAGAGAGAGAGGAAGAAAGAGGTTCCAACATGATAGGCTTAAGAAAAAAGGTGTCTCATATTTTGTTTTATTCTTGATAGTGTGAATGTGGTGATATGCCATCATGCTGAAAAGCAACAAAATAAGAGTTATTGATTTTTATAAAACTCAAAGTTCTATGATACTTCTTTTTGTTTCTGCCATAATGATTGTTATCTCATTATTTGCTTCTTTTTTTTTAAAAAAATTTTGTATAGCATCGGACTGAGATGGATTTAAATAAAGCTACATAATGATTAAGAACTTAATGGCCGAGCTTAAAGATACATAACATATTGGAGAAACAATAGCAGTATTGAATGTATCCCCTACATATGTTGAAATTTCCAGGTGTTGCCCGAATTGGTGATAGGAAGAGTACAAAGGCTTGAAGAGAAAAAAGCAAAAATAAAATCTTAGAGAACGCCATGAATTGTTGTGATATAACGAGAAGTGTCATTTGTTAAAATAGTACATGTTGTTTGCTTGAATGGTTTGAAGCAAAGCAGTTTAAAATCTTGATAGATGCATGTTAAAGTATTAGTCAACGAGGGGAAGTTAAAAATTCTTGCCTTTGGTTTGCCGTTTCAGCAACTTGTTGATTTGATAAACAACTATAATATGTTAAATAAAAATTTATTAGCAGAAGTGACTCCTAAACTTTTTTCTGAACCTATCTAAGTCTTCGTTACCTTGTTTCTTTGTTACATTGTTAATATTCCTTTGAAGTCATCCCTTTGTAACAGATTGGAGAGTTTAAAATTATGCTTCTGTATAGCATAATATGTTGTGAGCAGGTTGAAAATTTTGGGATAATCGTATTTATAAAGGAAACTCTGTCGAAAATTTTTAAGAATTTGGTGAGTTAAAAAATTTTTGGGTTATCAAATTGGTTATTCAATTACTTTGTGATTCAATTATCTTAAAACCTTTTTTTGTTTAATTATATATGGATTGCCTTTTGTAAGTGCAGCAATTGCAGATGAAAGCAGTGATAAAGACCTTACTTGAGTTGTTGATCATTGCTAGATTTTCTCATCATGTTCAAGGATATTTTAGTTTAGAACTTTTTGTATGCAAGCTCATCTATTTTGATTTTTGATTCGTTGATCGAACAATGTATTCATATTTTATTTTTCTATATTGATAATGAGTTGGATATTTTAATTTTATTTCGTGGTTTATATAAGTTATGTTGTATAAAATTTCATTGCATAGGAAAACATTCTTCATTTTGCGACATATAATCGTTGCAATATACAACATAACTGTTGTAATAGACCTAGCAAACAATAACAACAACCTCTTAATAATCATTGCAATATACGTTGCTATAGGCTACATATAAATGTTCCTAACATATTACGAAAACCGTTACAATATATCATGAAAACCGTTGCTATAACCTTTAAAAAATTGAGGAATAATTATATCATAGCGATTTATAACCGTCCTAACAGTACAAGAAAATCGTTCTTATAGATTTATCAATGATAGCAGTTTCATAACCGTTATCATTTCCCTCTATGGAAACGATTATGAAATCGTTACACTTAACCGTTTCAATTGACCTATTATAACTCTGAATTTGGAGCGAGTCTCAAACCGTCCCATTAGCTCTACAGGGACGGTTAGTCTATCCATTGCGATGGTTTCTGAAGGGTTGCCATTGGCGTTATTTCTAGTAGTGTATAACCTCGGTCTTTCATGTTCTGAGTGTAAGATTGTAATGTTCTAGCTCAATTTTTCATGTACATGTAACATCGAAGCCGCCATTTTCTGTAACACATTATAGTTTAATTTTACGCTTCATTAATTGTAGTAGCCCATATATACACCTCTTAGTTAAGAGAATACCAGTTATAAAAGAACTCTCTGAGTTTAAGTTAATTAGAGAGTATTAACACAAGTTGAATCAATAATGTCTAAACCTAGCAACAATGCAGTTAATTGTTACTTTAACGTAGCTTTTTAGATCTTAAATCTAGGCGGTCTTTGAATAATCAACTCATGACAATCAAGAATTAATCCATAATTCCATATGCATTAACTCTCATGGATTTTGTTGTAACCAATCCAAAAATGGCTCTATAATTTTTTGTGAGAATGATGTCTTTCACTTTTTTTGTTGTATTTCACATGGAAAAAGAACAAAGACGATACTCTTTTTACTAAAATATATTAGTAGGAATATTTAAGGAGGAAAAAGAATTTCTTATCGGTAAGCTTAGTATACTAACTTGACATCTTGGAAGTCATAGTTGGACATAGCATTTGCCAAAAAACATGAAATAGGAGTAATGAATTCTCTACTTTCACCAGCATAAATAAAAACAAATTTATGATGTTGAGGGGAGCTTCACAGGGTTTGATTGAAGGTACTTAGCGAGCCAAAGAAAAGATCTTTATCAACCAAACCTGTTTGGACGTCTTAGAAAATCAAAATTCAAAAGGAAGTGCTTAAGAAGAAGAAGAAGAAGAATGTATACTAGCAAAAACATATTGTCAAGCACAAATTAATGTGTGTATTTTTCATTTTTACTTTTACTTTTTACAGTTATTGATAGGATGTGAACGGTATTTTGAATAAATACTTAGTCGTGGATAACATACCTTGACGGATGGGTGTAACTCTAATATCATATTGAGAAAATAAATTTTGTGTTGGGATATATATTAACCAAGTGTTTAGATAGAGTATTTATTATAGAGTAATTACTTACTTAATTCTAATAAGGATTTTAAATTATGTATTCGTCTGTGACCTTTAATTATTTATATAGTAGATGATTTAGTATATAGAGTTTAGCTTATAAACGAAAGATTAAATTATCTTTTTTTTTTCTAATTTCAAAGATTATGTTCACAATCTAATGATAGAGTTGCACAAATCATCCGAATAATTGTAGCACAAGATTAAATATATATAAAATTTATTTTGAGTATGAGAATAATAAAAATTTCTACTTCTTGTGCTATTACATTTTGTATGTATTGAACAGACCAGATAGAAATAAGTATTTTATATTGACTTAATAAAATAAATTCCCTAGTTTATTAAATACACATATACTCTTAATCTTGATATATAAGAGAAATTCAAACTCACAAGTCGATTTTTTGAACCCAAATCTTAATTGCGATGCCATATTCGTGGGTCAATGGCTTTAATTTATGTTGATGGATTTGCTTTCAAGTAGGCTGATGTTTTATCATAATAAAAAAAAATTACACTCCATCATCCACAAAATAATTTAGCCTATATAAATAAAGAAGCTACATGATTTACTTAATGACGCCGAATAATCCATTATTAGCCACCTATTCGGATGTTGTATGTTTTTACCTTTTTCAAGTTTCTTTAAATTAATTTCTTAAAAATTTTAGTCTTTGATAATGTAAAATTTTGGTTTCAAAAACTTACACTCCATCCATTTTGATTGTTTATGTTACTGTCATGTTTGAGGCCTAATATATTTTATCCTTTTGTTCCATAATGTTGCAATTACAGGAAAGAATAATGCTACTCTGCTCTGCAACTCAACATATAGAGCAAAATAGGGGAATACTTGTGTGATAACCCAAATTTTTTTATATACTTATTATTTATGAGATTGATATCAATTAAATAATTTGTGAACCTAATATTACACATATTAGTTGGGTAATAAGATAATTAGAATAATAAATAATGGTTAAAAAAAAAAAACGGGCTAGGCCCACATTATTTCTGTGCTGGTCCAAGTACAAAGACTTAAGTTAGAGAAGAGATTAGTCGACCGCGCACATAATTTGGAAGAAAAGGCTGCAGTTGTCTCGTTGATTGGAGTTGAATTGTCGAAACCAAGAGCCAGGGAGTCGACTGTTTTTGCAAATCAAATTGCTATTCAGGTATAAGATTAACTTCATATTCCTAGGATTAAACTAAGGGTAATAAAGCTATTTGTAATTATGACAAAAATTACTTTGGAACCTTACAATTATAAGAACAAAGCTCTTTAAGATTGGTAATTGGGAGTCAGAATACTTGGCATAGGAATTTGTTCCAGAAAGCTTCATACAATGTTATTAATTGTAATTATATATTCATGAGATAAGACATAAACTTTATTCTTCATAGACAAATTCACGTATATTTATGAAACCGACACTATCATATGCTGTTTTGGAATAAGTTTTAGGCCGAATAAGCTTTAATGAGCTTTTGAATATCTGTGTAACTGAAAGATTAGTCGACCAGTTAACAGGTCATATGCCGAGTATCAAATTGTACTCTAATTAGGGAATTGGCCCGACTAGCATAATTGATATTTTTAATTATATTTTGGATGTGATTGAGATTATTGAAGGCCGTTTGGTTGGTCTTCTAAAAGTTGTAAGGTTGGGGAACTTCTCACTAGCTGACACTTTAAGCTTTGATGTTTACTTTTTCGAAATTTATTTTAAAAGTATGTTTTGTCTGTCTGGTCCATATGTTGGGACGAGCGTGTGCTCGGCAGAATCTGTGGTCTTAGACCAGCCGCAAATGTATATTATTTTGAGAAAAAGCTGGAAAAAAACTTATGAGTGATTTGTGGTGTGGCGTAGCCTCGTGCTATGTCGTTGGGCCGTTAGAAATTATTTCTTCGCTGCCGTAATATTTTTTGGGCATTGTGTATGCCGCCGTGATAGATTTGGAGCATTATGTATGCTGTCGTGGACTCGAGGGGCTGTTTGGTTAATTTCCTGCACTGCCGTTTATGACAAGTTCTTAGTGTAGATTGTGCTGAGATATATAGTGTTGTTGAGTAATTATTTGGACTTATAGAGTAATTACATGGTGAAAGAATTTCCGTGCAATATTATTTTTGTGCTCGTTGTGTGTTGTATTTTCTAACACTTGTTCCAGAGGTATTCAGAGTGACGGGTCGAAGATCTTACTGGTTATATTTACGTATAACCCACTTATTACATGCATGTCCATGCAAATGCTATTGCTGAGGACGAGGCTAGTGGCTAACGAGTTTGTTGAGTAGATTTTATTACTGAGGTGAGCCGCCACATTCTTCGTGGAGGCCGTTGTTTCAGCCCTACCTATCTTATGTCTATTATTTTTTTTGGGGTTTGCTTGCCCGTCATTTAAATTCCTTTTACTTTATTAGATATTCCATGGTTTTACTATGAAATTTGGATTAGATTTATTAATTGAGTACTCATTAGATTTTATTAATAAATTATAATTTTAGTTGGATAATTATTTCGCGTTAAGAAATTTTTAATGCGTTTGGCTTGTACGTATTTCTCTCAAAGGCTTATATAAAAAATCAACGGTACAGAAATTGATTCGTCTGACGAACGATATCAGCTGCGCGCGTCATGTCTAGAAAGTAATGTGGGACGTGACAATTTGTTTTGATACAACTCAGAAATTCAAGCTCACTGTAGTAGAATTTAGTGGTTTGAACCCGAATATTAATTGTGATGCCATATTCGTGGATCAATGGCTTTGTGTTAATGGACTCGCTTTCAAGTAGGCCGATGTTTTATCGTCATGACCAACTGACAGTCTAGCGACAAATTTAGCCTCAATTTCGATCCAGTGTACAAATGCTGTATCCAATCAATTCAAGGTTCACTTTATGTTTTTCACGAATCAATTTTTAGAGTTAATCTTAGAATTTACTCTAACAGTTAAATCAGGTTAGATTAATTTGGAAAATTGTACAAAAGATGTTAGTTTGTACTTTAGTAAAAAAAAAATTTAGAGTAAGTAGCTCGTTACATATAGACTATTTATTATACAAACTAAAAAGAGAAGGTAAATAAACATCTTTTGGAAAAAAAATTCCGCTGCCGGGATTTGAACCCCGATTCCTATAATTCATTTGGAATTGGCAGTGCTACAGCGGATTTTGTATGCCACGTACGTTCAAGAATTATTTACATAAACTAATACAGTTCCACATCGACTCTGCGTTTAGTTTTTGAACCACAGTGAGCTCAACCTTTGGGGCACCTCTTTTGGTTATTGACTAGCCAGATCTTAAGCATTCTAAGGGGCAACTATGATTTGAAATTTCTGTTTCCTATAATAACTCAAGTTTAAATAAAATAATACAACATTCAGTCAAATATTTACACACTAAAATTTAAAAAGATAGAGAAAAAATAACAGTTTATCATTGCTGGAATTTAAACACTAATACACTTCGAGTTTTTCACCAAAAAAATTACTTGTTTAAAGCAATACACATCAATTTCGAGCAAGTACACAAACTTTGTATCCATTCAATTTGAGGTTCACTTTATATTTTTCAAGTAGCTCGTTACATATAGTCACTTTATTTATGGCACCAAACAAAAAGGAGAGCTTTGAAAATAAATCCGCTGCCTGGATTTGAACCCGGATTCCGATAATACTTTCGGCATTGCCAGTGTTACAGCGGATCTTGTTTACCAATTACTTTCAAGAAATATTTACATAATTAATTCGACTCCAAATTTGTTCCTTGAACCACTATAAGTCAACATTGGGCACCTCATTTGATTATTAACTAACCAGATCTAAAACAGTCATATAAGTTTATCAGGGGAATTTCAGAAATGATATTGTTTGGAGGATTATTTCAGGGCACAGTTATAATTTAGTTAATTACATTTTGTAGTTACTAATTGCTTGTCATGGGATGTATGTCGCTGTATTTAATTCGATTGTATGCATTGTATTCAATTCGAATGTATTCATTCTTATATCTTTTACATTGTATTCAATTTAATTGTATTCAAACAACAAACAATTAAGAAATATGGTATATACCGTTGTATTCAATTCGGCTATATTCATTCTTAACTACTTTACATAGTATTCAATTTCATTGTATTCAATTCGATTGTATTCAAACAATAAAAAATCACAAATACAATGATATTCGACTGTATTTAATTCACTGTATTCATTCGTAGCTGCTTTTACACTGTACTCAATTTAATGTATTTAATTAAGTTGTATTCAAACAACCAAAATTCAAAATATACAAGGATCAGCCACAAAAATAACCTTCAAAATATACAAATACAGGCGAAAATACAAAAAAAAAATTGTATTTGCATTGATAAATACAGAATGCACACAAATTTGAGTGTATTTGTACAGAATACTATGTATATGTATCATTATATGAAACTCAATAGCAAAGAGGAAAAGAAAGTTCGGAGGAGATGGCGTCTTCCTGCCAAGCAAAACACAGTATACATTGTGTTAAAACTAAAAATGGAGACGAACAAAGAAGGAGAGAATCTATGGAATCTAGTGAAGAAGCCTAGGATTTCAAAAAAGGAGACCCCAAATACCAAAAATGGGTTTTGAGCGGCAAAACTAGATTAAAAAAGCTTTCGTTTTGAGTTAATCGGAATATGGGCCAACGGCATAGTGGGCCTCCGCCAGCGAACCAGATCTAGGATTTCAGAAAGATAGAGGAAAAGAGTAGGAGAGCCATGAATTCTGGCGTCTCTGTTAGATTCAGATCTATAACGCCTCCGATCTTCCCCTCCATTCTTTTCGTCGCCGGTAATGTATCCATCGTGACTTCGTGATTTTCATATCTGAATCTGACGGTGGGGATGAGAGAAAGGAAGAGAGAGACAAGCGGCTGACCAAAAAAAGTAGGAAAAAGAGAGAGAGGGTTGAGGGAAAAAGGAGAGAGAGAGACAGTTGAGGGAGAAGAAAGAGAAGGTTGAGGGAAAAGTTTAGGATCAATTGTATATATTAATTCTTTGGTATAAAATATAACAAGTAGCGATAAATAATAATATTTCTAAAGAGTTTTTGTTTATAATAAATAGAGTGCATTATTTAGCTATAGCATGCAAAATTTTCATCTTATAATTATAACGATACTCTTTTATAACATCCTATAGCCCATCAACAAAACTTATTTCTAGCAATATCAATTTGAGTGTCGCCATGGCTTTAGCTGTAGTTTATGTGTTGACCTTTAGAGCCGTTAATATGGGCTTGGTCTGTCGGGCAGGGCCAACCCAACCCGTGATTTAATGGGGTTTGACTAAAATTTTTGGAGTCCATCTAAAAAAGAGACTTTTAAGCCCAACCCAAGTAGGCCTATAACCCATGAGGCTTGACCAAGGTTGGGTTGGCCGGCCCATGGGCTTAATAAACGTATTTAATTAAAAATATAAAAACAAAATTGGGAACTAAAAATAACAAAAAGAGTAGTCGTATCTCAAACTAGTAATATTTTTATGTGAATTTAAATGCTTTTTGTAGTTAAAATGTTAATTATTTCTTAATGTTTAACTAAATTAATATTGCATATAATTATAAATTTAGATGAAAATGCAAATGTTAAGACATCTTTGTTTCGCAAGAGGATTTAAATGTGTTTGATGAAGATGATTTATTGGTGTTGGATATGTCATGAGTTCTTATTTTTGAGTAGTTTGTTTTGAGATTGACTTTTAACGAATGAAATATTGTCCTTCATTTTTGTGTTTTTTAGTAATCTATTAGAATGATATAAAAAGTTTGCAGAAGTTTTTATATATATATATATAAAATAATTTTTAAAATGGTGGGCTGGCCCGTGGGGCCAATGACCCACGTAGGGCTGGGCTAGGCTGGCCATTTTAAGGCCCATCGAAACAGTGGGCCAGCCCAGCCTAGCCCGTCAAATGCCAAAGCCTGCGTGGGCTGCGTACCGTATTGATAGCTCTATTGGTCTTTTTAATGTGTTTTTTGTCCTATTATAAATTTCACTAACTTCATGTAACATGCGTTCCATTAAAAGACTAGAAAGAAAAGCTTAAAGCTTTGTAAATAATATATAAGCTGATCAATTATTATGGCCGGAAGCAGTTAAAAGTAGACAAATTGGCAGTAAGTTTGCATGTATTAAGAAGCCATATTGAATTAATAATCAGCATATCATCATACTATATTATAAGTGCGAAGGTTTAAGTCTAATACTGAAAGACCAAATTAACCCTATAAATTTTGAGTGGGTATAATACCCTTTAAAAAATAAATGAATTATTATTCCTTCATACGTTGGTTAACCAAATTTATGTTTGTTGATGTGTAAATATTGGAGAATTGGAAAAGCTGCATTGAATGATTCAATAGGCTAGATTTATTTGACTAATTTAATATTATAGAATGCTAAAATTATATCTGTTTACTCGTAAAACGGTACAATTGAATTTATACGTGATTTATAGACAAGTGAATCGATCTGATTCTAAAATGATAAATAAATTAGACAAGAATGTAAGACTTAGCCTTGAAGCCGAGATAAAATAGCAGAAATCTTGGTTCCGAGAGCAGAGCTTCCATAGGTAGTAATAATAATATAAATAAGCAAGACCGTAAAATATTATTGAGTTTTGAACAAAGTATAGTATTAGCTTGTCAGAAAATTCGTGTCCTTATAATGGTTGTAGAGCTCACTATGTATACTTGCACCTATGGAACAAAGTCGTAGGATGAAGCCCCTCTTATATGACAATTATGAGGGCTTATTGAAGAATGTGTAACGGTAGGCAGTGAATGCCATATTCTCTATAACGGATCATGTACGTAATGTTATAGAATATTCTCCATTAAATGCTACCGGGTGGCAGGCATTTATTCGCCTTTGTGAATACCATTTCTTCGGTAACAAATGAGATCGTTGCCTTCGGCTCTGATTGTCTTCTGCCTTCGGCTTCACGTGTCGTTTTATCATGCGAGCATTAAATATGAACATATTTTGCCCTATACAGATAGTCCCCCTGCTTTCCGATGGCATAGCTTTGTGTCACCGAAAAGTTGGTAAAGATACCTTTCTTGGCGAGAAATTCTCAAACCCCCTCCGAAAAGTTTCTGACGGTTTATTAGAATATTAATTATTTCTTAAAATGTTAATTATTTTTTAATGTTTAACTAAATTAATATTGCATATAATTATAAATTTAGATGAAAATGCAGATGTTAAGACATCTTTGTTTCGCAAGAGCATTTAAATGTGCTTGATGAAGATGATTTATTGGTGTTGGATATGTCATGAGTACCTTGAAAATATTTTTGAGCAGTTTGTTTTGAGATTTACTTTTAACGAATAAAATATTGTTCTTCATTTTTGTGTTTTTTAGTAATCTATTAGAATGATAAAAATATTTATTAAGTTTGTAGAAGCTTTCTATCTAACAAGTATGTTTCTAGAATATATATATATATATATATATATATATATATATATATATATATATATATATATATATATATATATATATATA
>MCJB01050073.1:41802-59254 GCA_002018475.1 Nicotiana obtusifolia
CGGCCCAACCTAGCCCGTCAAATGCTAAAGCCTGCGTGGGTTGCGCTAGGTTGGGCCAGCCCAGCCCATATTGACAGCTTTATTGGTCTTTTTAATGTATTTTCTGTCCTATTATAAATTTCACTAACTTCATGTAACATGCGCTCTATTAAGAGACTAGAAAGAAAAGCTTAAAGCTTTGTAGAAAACATATAAGCTGATCAATTATTATGGCCGGAAGTAGTTGAAAGTAGAGAAATTGACAATAAGTTTGCATGTATTAAGAAGCCATATTGAATTAATAATCATCATATCATCATACTATATTATAAGTGTAAAGATTTAAGTCTAAAACTAAAAGACCAAATTAACCCTATAAATTTTGAGTGGGTATAATACCCTTTGAAAAATAAATAAATTATTATTCCTTCATATGTTGGTTAACCAAATTTATGTTTGTTGATGGGTATATTTTGGAGAATTTGAAAAGCTGCATTGAATGATTCAAAAGGCTAGCTTCATTTGACTAATTTAATATTACATAATGCCAAAATTATATTTGTCTATCCCTAAAACAGTATAATTGAATTTATACGTGGTGTATTGATAAGTGAATCGATTTGATCCTAAAATGATAAATAAATTATACAAGAATGTAAGACTTAGCCTTGAAGCCGAGATAAAATAGTAGAAATCTTGGTTCCGGGACCAGAGCTTCCGGAGGCAGTAATAATAATATAAATAAGCAATATCATAAAATATTATTGAGTTTTGAACAGAGTATAGTATTAGCTTGTCAGAAAATTCGTGTCTTTACAATGGTTCTAGAGCTCACTATTTATACTTGCACCTAGGGAACAACGTCGTAGGATGAAGCCCTCTTATATGAAATTATGAGGGCTTATTGAAGAATGTGTAACGGTAGGCAGTGAATGTCATATTCTCTATAACGGATCATGTACTTAATGTTATAGAATATTCTCCATTAAATGCTACCGGGTGGCAGACATTTATTCGCCTTTATGAATACCATTTCTTCGGTAACAAATGAGATCGTTGCCTTCGGCTCTGATTGTCTTCTGCCTTCGGCTCCACATGTCGTTTTATCATGCGAGCATTAAATATGAACATATTTTGCCCTATACAGATAGTCCTCTTGCTTTCCGATGGCATAGCTTTGTGTCACCGGAAAGTTGGTAAAGATACCTTTCTTGGCGAGAAATTCTCTGACCCCCTCCAAAAAGTTTCTGAGGGTTTATTAGACACATATCTCTCCGCATTTAATGTTCCGAACACGCATCATCCCACGATTCAGCAATACTTTTACTGGTTATCGAGGTTATTATGGCTAAGATTTTAGCCGCCTATTCCTTTACTTATACAAATCAAACTTCTCCATTTGCACTTCATAATTTTCCAAACTCTATTTACTCAACTCATACTTGTCTTCAACTTTCTCTAATCTTCTTCTTCAGAAAAAGCTCTTCTCTTCCTTCTGATAACAATGGCCTCTTTTTCCAGAAATTCTGGTTCCTCAAAGAACAAAAGTAGTGCTGATGATGCTGCTTCTCCCACGGTGAGCACCATTATTCCAAGGAAACTCACCACAACTAAGGATTTCGAAGAGAAGTATCCTTCCGCTAACCCTCGAACATGGGCTGTTAGCGTGTATCCTTCTTCCATACGTCCTTTTGCATTCATGCTGTGAAGAAAGACTGTCGTTGTCATGATTTAAATATTATCTCTCATGACCCGGCGGAGCGGATATCCATACCCAAGAAGGGTTTCACATATTTTTACACGTAGCCCTTCACTTTGGGACCGTTTTCCTTGAGTGGGGAGCTTAACTCCGTTATCGTGGAGCTCTGCATCCGTTACCAGATATGCCTGGCACATGTAAGTCCTTCTGTGTGGAGGACAGTCGCTTGTCTTTGGCGTCTATGCCAGGATACAAGAGAAGAGCTATCATTGGAGCGATCAATGAACCTTAATTCCCACAAGATTTTTCGCGGAGGAGAAATAAATTTCAGCAAACGTGGCCACAATGCTTTGCTAACCAGCATGGATGATGATAATGACCGTGGGTGGATAAAATGGTTCATTGCGGTTTCCACCAGGGACATCATTCTGGCCACGACTCCATCCTTTCCGGAATTATGGAACCGTACTCGTAAGTTCACAATTTGTCTTTTTTTCTAGTTAAAGATCACCTCATGTTGTTACTAATCCCTCTTCTTTCACTTATTTCAGTGACTCGGTGGACACCACCTACGGTTGAAGTCTTGGACCAGTGGGTCCAGAAGATTCTGGATGTCACTACGCCCGAGACCGGCACATGGAAAGAATTGGCCCTTAAATATGGGTGGATGGCCAAAAATCATGGTAGGTTGAACTTATTTTTTTTTTATTTCTTGTGTAGGAAATTCTTTTAACTTTATTCCCTGTTGAATTTAGGTATACGGCTAGGGCTCTATTACCGTCTCCGACGAGGACGTTTTGGCTTATCCTGCTAATGCGGCGAGGCTGCTGCAGGAGGCTTTCACCCGAAAAAGTGTCGTCGGGCCTGCTACTGGTGCAAGTGCTTCTTCTCGGAGTCCCCGACCGGAGAACAAGCATCCAAAAAGGTGACGTCCCTCCGTAGCCGGGGAAAAAGTAAAAAGGCAAAGAATACAGCGCCCGAGCCATCATCGGATGTCGTAGTGATGAGTGCTGCACCTGAGCTGGCCCTAGACACCATGGAGATCAATGATGATGGAGGAGCCAGTGATGAGGGTGCTCCTCTACATAGAAGACGATGACCTCTATCAGCTCAACAGAATGATCAATCTATTGAGCTAGTTAACCGAGGATGATGCCTCAGCACTCTGGTGGGAGTACGATATAGTGGAAGAAGCTAAATCTCGCTTTCGAGTCCCACTCGTCGTTCCCGGTACCATGAGGGTGAGTACCGGGTCCCTTCTGTCTTCGGTTGATGAGCAACCAACAACCAGCACTACATTTATCCCAGCTGCTTCTCAACCTACAACACCATTAGCTTCATCTCCAACTTCGCCAACCTTGCCTTCGCCACCAACAACTTCTACATAATCTCCACCGGCCGTAGTTGCCCGAGAGGAAGATGTCCCTCTTCCCCAGTCCTAGTTCATGGGAATTTGGGGCATAATTATTATGTCCCCTTCGAAGATCCCTAAAGGAGGAGGAGCGTCACCCTCTCGGTTTCTACCGGATGCCATCTGCTATCCGGGTCGGTGGAACTTGTTAACTATTAGAAAAAGATAGGGAAAAAATCCAATCTCTCTCGGGAGAGTACTTGTTGAACAATGCCATGCACAACGCAGTGCCGGTACAAACTTTGCTTCTTCTGTTGTTTCTTCTATCTTTGCTATGGTAAGGCTTTTAATTTGTACTTCTATTTTGCAGGATAATTTCCTCGCTTCCGAGAGTCTTCAAAGGTTGATTCTCGATAAGGAGGAACTCACCTCCAAGCAGGATCAACCATTGGCCGAGCGAGACCAAACTGCTGCTTGCCTCTCAGAACTGGAAGCACGAGCTGCTGAGGGCATTGAGTGTGAGGCTTAGTTGCAACAAAGTGAGCAGCAGGTAGTGACCCTTGGCCAAGAAGCTGCCTTGTTAAGGGTTCGATTCGAAAAGGCTAGGGCCAAATTAGTTGAAGTTCATAATGTCGTTCTTGCAGCATCTGAACGTGAGGTTGCCTCTGCTGAAAGATTGAATAATTTGGAGGCAGCTTTAAACTCCAACGCTAAAGGAGTTACCGCTGTCGAAGAGAAGTATGTCCGGTTGGAAGAGAGGCATAAGAGGTTCATTGAGCACAATAAAGTTTTCAGCTCCACTATCCGTGACCTTGATTTCAGTCTCCGGGCGACTAAATTCGAGTGAGATAACCCTTCTTCCGAGGTTGACCAACATAAAGAAGAATTTCAACACCGAGCGGCTTCCTCATAGTTTGAAAAAACGTATTCTATGTATAGCATGAGGAGATAAACCTTGGAAGAGGCCAAAGCGGGTGTCATTGACTTCGATGCCGAAAACGCTAAGGCCCGTGAGCTAGAATCAACTACCCGAAGGGGTCTTCCAGATCCGTCCTGACGCTACCGACTCTCCTAGTTCCAGTTCCGAGTTCTCGAAACTTGAAGAAGAACCGGAAGGTGATGATGCTGAGGGCCAAGATATTGAGCTGGCGGCGGATCCACCCACTTCTCCTGGGGTGCAGATGCTTATTTTCCTCCCGGTTCTGGAGATGCAACAACTTAGCTTTTGCTTTCTTTTCTATATTTTTGTACTCGTGCTTCTTGGAATATTGTTATAAATAGAATTACTTTTCGTTCAAATATTGTGCAAGTTTTTCTCTTTGCATTCTTTTTGTTTAAGTATTCTCGCAAGTTTTCCGCACCGAGATATGTGAGGCTTCGAGTGTGTCTTTTCATTGATAGTATTTGTATTCCGGGCATAAATTCTTCCGAAATCAACCCTTTAACATGAGAATTTCATAATAGAGGGCCCTCTTATGTTTACGGTACTCTTGAAGAGGACGTCTCCTGTTCATTACGGCACTAGCATTTTAAGTACTTGTTTAACTTTCAAATGATAAAATTAATTCATCGTTCAGACAAGAAAAAAGATAAAAATAAAAGGAATTTATTTTATTTCTTCCATTTTCAAAAGTGCAAAAGCATTCGTTGGCTAAAAAGAAACTGCCATTCCTTGTGGCTAATTTGTACAACTTGTTTTTATGGGGCTAGCCACGCAGTCCCGGGTCCCGGTGATAAAACTTTGTTTCGGGGTTCCATGTTCTCGGTCGATATGGCAGTCATTGTCTTCGTATTTTCATATCATCCCCTCCCCCCTCCAGTGTTCGAATGCGAAGAATGCAAATTTGAATACTAGAAGTTTTGTTCCTTCGAAGATTCCACTAGTGAATGGTTAGATAATCTTCAGTTCGATAGTAAACTTCACTTCTCCTTAGGAATTTTTGCTATCGAGCCAAAAATTATCTTACAATTCCCGAATGGCTTGCACTCGTGAACGGTCGGATAATCTTTGTCCGACAGCAAACTTTATTTCCCAATAAAAACTTTCCTACCAAGCAAAAAACTATCTAATGCTCCGCAGTGGCTCGTTGCTTATATGCCTTGTCATTTAAAGGTCTTATTTCTGCTGACAAAGGTTCTTTCGTAGTATGATTTTCGTTGTTGCCTCGTTAAAAACCTTGCCAGAAAAACTCAATTGGGACAAAACTGGACGAAGGGAAAATGAGTGCAGCACATACTTTCAATATAGGCGAGGCTCATCAGCAATAGTATCTCTTGAGGCGTGCCACATTCCAATTGCTCGGCAACTTTACTCCGTCTTGATTTTCCAACTCGTATGACCCTTTCCCGATGACGGCTGAAACCAGGTAGGGGCCTTCCTATGTTGGACCTAGCTTCTCTGCATTGAGCTCCCGGGCATTCTGATTTACTTTCCTTAATACCAAGTCTCCTACTTTGAAATAACAGAGGTTGGCTCTTAAATTGTAATATCTTTCCATTCTCTGCTTTTGGGGCCGCCATTCTTATATGCGCCAAGACCCTGCGTTGGTCGAGCAGCTCTAATTTGACCAACATTGTTTCATTATTTGTTTCTTCATCAGCCGTGAATTATCTCAGGGTAGGTTCTCCTACTACTACCGGGATCAAGGCTTTTGTTCCGTACACAAAAGAGAAAGGAGTTTCCCTGTGCTTTATTTGGTTGTTGTTCGGTACGCCCATAGTACTCCTGGCAAATCTTTGGGCCATTTGCCTTCTACTGTTACTAATCTCTTTTTGATATTTTGTATAATCACCTTTTTTGTTGACTCTGCTTGACCGTTTGCACTCGGATGATAGGGTGATGATGTGATCCTTTTGATTTTTAAGTCTTCAAGGAACTTTGTGACATTTGCGCCTATAAACTGTGGCACATTGTTGCAGGCTATCTCTTTTGGTATTTCAAATCTGCAAATTATATTCTCCCACAAGAAATCTACTACTTTGCGTTCGCCTATTTTCTGGTAAGGAGATGCTTCAACACACTTAGAAAAATAGTCAGTTAAAGTCAAAAGGAATCTTACCTTACTGGGGGTCGGTGGCAACAAATCGACTATATCCATTCCCCACTTCATGAATAGCAACGGCGGCAAAATCGAGTGCAGTAGTTCTGCTAGTTGATGTACCAACGGTGCGTGGCATTGACATTTATCGCATATCTGTACATAAGCCTTAGCATCTTGCCATACAAGGCTAGTAGTATCCTGTCCTAATTAATTTTAACACTAAGGAATCTGTGCCTGAGTGATTTCTGCAGATCCCTTCGTGGACTTTTCGCATAACATAGTTAGCTTCAGAAGCTCCCGAACATCGGGCCAACGGGCCCTGGAAAGATCTTCTGTACAATTGACCTCCCATGAAGTTGTATCGCTGCTATAGTGCGTAGCGCCCGAGATGCCTTGGGATCTTCAGGTAATTTTCCGTGCTTGAGATAGTCTATGATCTCATTTCTCCAGTCCCAGACCAAGTTGGTCGCAATTACTTCATAATAGCTATCTGCGTCCAATACCGAGAGCATAAGTTGTACGATCGTACTGGAGTCTGATCCCTTTATTTTCGTGGACGAACCCAGATTAGCTAGTGTGTCTTCTTTCGCATTCTCTTCCCTCGAGATATGCGTAATTGACCCTAAATCGAACGAGCAGAGCCCGGACTTTCACTACATACTGTTGCATGCATTCCTCTTTGGTTTCAAAGATCCCGTAGACCTGATTTACTACCAATTGGGAGTCGCATTTGATTTCTATGACCGTGGAGTTCAGTCCCGGGCCAGCTCGAGTCCTGCAATCAAAGCTTCATACTCTGCTTCATCGTTAGTCAGAGGAACGGTTCTTACGACCTGCCTTAGGATTTCTCCCGAGGGCGTGGTTAGCACTATGCCGAGCCCGGACCCCTTTACGTTGGAAGCCCTGTCCGTGAACAAGTTCCAAAACTCCCGATGTCAATTTCAACACCATCATTACTTCTTTGGTAGCTAAAGGTAACAGTCCCGGACTAAAATCAGCCACAATATCCGCCAAAACTTGCGACTTAATCGCAGTCCTAGGTTTATACTCTATATCAAATTCACTCATTTCAACGGCACATTTGGCCAGTCTGCCTGAAAGTTCAGGTTTGTGAAGAATATTCCACAGGGGAAAAGTGGTCACCATGGCTATCGGATGACATTGGAAATAAGGCCTTAGTTTTCAAGCGGCTACTCCGAGGGCTAAGGCAAATTTTTTCAGATGTGGGTCGTGAGTTTCTGCTCCTGTTAAAATTTTACTAACATAATAAATAGAAGATTACGTACCTTCATCCTTACGGATTAAAACGGCACTTACCGCTACCTCCAAGACCACCACATAGATTAGCAGTTGTTCGCCTTCCTCCGGCTTCGACAATAAATGAGGACTCGATAAATACATTTTCAAATCCTTCAAAGCCTGCTGACATTCCCAAGTCCATTTGAAGTTGTTCTTCTTTTTGAGTAGTGAAAATAAATGATGGCATTTCTCTGAAGACTGGAAAATGAACCTGCTCAAAGCGGCCAGTCTCCTTGTCAACCTTTAAACCTCTTTCACGCTTGATAGTTGGTTCGGGATGTCTAAAGAATTATCATCCTGAACTATATTATTTCTATTATCAATTTTTATACACTCTACTCGTTTATCTATATCAGCAGTAGCAATTATATGCAAAGAAGCAGCTCGGTTTAACCTAGTTGGACCATAAACTGGTTCTACTGGAGCGATATAAGATTGGGTTGAAGGCAAAGAAAGCCTTCTGTTGCCAGTAAAGAAATGCCTATAAGGCGTCAAAGAGTTATTGTCTTCGAATTGAATATAAATTTGCTCTTCTGGGGTCTGAAAAATATGAGAATAATCATAATTAGTAACAGTATCAGCTTGTTGACCCGAAGATATTACCGAGTCTAAAATCCATGTAGAGAGAAAATTAATTTCATCCCATCTGATAGGTCTCCTAGTGGTGGCCTTGGATTTAGCGAAATTAGTCTCAAATATTATAGACTGATTAGACAAATCTATCAGTTTGCAACGAGGATTTAAAGTAGACAAAAATTTATAATAAATCCTATATGACAAGTAGATAAGTTCATATCCAGGTGCATAGTTATAACCATGCGTTTTAACGTTTAGAGTTAAAGCATCTAGAATATTAACATCTAAAAGAGATAATTGTAAATTGGGTTGTGTATTGAAATATACGGGACCATAAGCCACCGTAGATTCAATTGAACCCATCAGAGACTGTCTAAAATTCAAATTTCTAGCATCTCTTAAAGCTACTAAGAAAGTCTCCGGTAACCCTTTAAGAGTTAATGGTTTGAAGGCAATTTGTACCATACCAATATGAATAAAATTATACTTATGTTTATAAACATCAATATCACGATTGTTTAACAAATGAATAGTCTGTTCTGAAGAATTTAAAGCAAGAGATTGCTCTGTCGTTTTTATTAACTGTTTAGAGGACAATTTATCAAACCATCCAAAGTCATATATTTGTTTAATAGGGACTTGGGGAATGGTCCATTTGTTTAACAAGTCTAAATTTTGAGGTATATCTACCTCGTCTAATCTAGTATTTTTAATACTAGAGTCTCCGGTGTCCATATCCATAAAGAGATCTATGTTGAATACATACTTTCTTAATCTCTTATCAACATAATTCCTAGGCTCTGATACCATAAAGACCAGGATTTGGGTCGGCTGGCGGTAGTCCGCACGGCGTCACTAGTCCGATCAAAATTGTATCCTTGCTTTGTTAACAAGAATAAAAAATTAAGGGATTCTATGATATGAATCTTTAGCCTTATGATTATGTATATAATTAGCTGTATGGCAAACTGGTGGTCCCAACAATAGAAATATTGCCAACAACCTTCAGACAATTATACAGCGAATGGATACAGGTATCTCCTGATCTGGATGCGCTATACAAACAAGATCATATATGTTGGCCTGAGAAAATAGGCCATATCTATTTCTTTCTGGAATTTTCCATTCCTTGGATTCATAAATGGGTACCAGAAGTCGGTTATACCGAAGAAGACATCCCCTGTTTATATCGGACGTACTTCAACAACTTTTGGGACAAGTAGATAAAAAGGGACCCAAAAACAGATAAATTACATGGACAAGAATTGATCGATAATATTAAAGGTGCCACCACCACCGCCGCCGCCGCCGCCGCCGCCGCCGCCACTACCACCACCATCATCATCATCATCATCATCATCATCATCATCATCATCATCATCATCATCATCATCATCATCATCATCATCATCATCATCATCATCATCATCATCATCATCATCATCATCATCATCATCATCATCATCATCATCATCATCATCATCATCATCATCATCATCATCGCTTCATTATTAAATGTTTAAAAATCTATTTGTTGCTTAAGATATGGTAATAAGGAGCAGTATGATGGTGCATGTAGAAGATATTCAAGACGTCCAGCTTAGATACGAGCTAGGAGTTGTTTCGCCATATTGCTCTTAAAACATAGGCATCTAATGTAGGTGTTGCCGGCGCATCTAACCGGAGAAGTGTCGAATGTTATTTTGTGATTTTCTACCGCTACACTTAGTAATGCAGGAAAGCATGACTCATGTGTTCATTGGTGTTGTATTACAAAGAAAACTTTATATGCTCAACAAACAGTTCCTTTATAACATATGCTTCTTTCAATTTAATCTCATTAATTACATATTTTAAATATCTAAGTGAAGATATTTACTCAATTCACAAGTTCATACCCCAATCAAATTGCATTCAACTGTCAAGTCAGTCCAATAGACTCATCGTTTCATCATTTTGAGTTTATAGTTTTTTCATTCAAATATTATCTCACACATATTTTAATAATATATATGTCATTTAAAAGTTTGTTCGAAGGGATATACGTGCAACAAAAACTAGTATCTATATATCTATCAGAAATGTGTTTTCTTATACAAGAACTAAACCAGCCTTATCTCTAATCTCCAGCTAAGGCAAAACACTCCATCCATAAAGACTTAATGCTAGAGGCAGATTCAAAATTAGAAGTTTAAAGATTCCTATATATAGCAATTTAAAATTAATACTATACATTAATAATGAGATTTATATATTTAGTGAATTTCTTAATACATGAAGAAGTTATTGGATTTCACATCAATCCGTAATCGAACTATAAATCTGCCCCTACTTGACAGTCGCCATCGCTTAAATTTTAACTCTCAATACTCTAATCATAAGCAATTAAATAGCTATGCCGGCCTTATTACTGAAACAATAATTTTGATCTCTAGTTCACGTTTTGGTCTTTCCAATGTGTTTTTCTTGCCTATAAATTTTGTATCACATGCACTAGTACTCTCCATTAAAAGACTAGAAACAAGTTATAGCAAGCTTTTGTAGAAATTAAGCACATATACAAGCTAATCAATTATGGCTGGTTTCAGTAATGACGCAGCAAAGAAGTTTCACTTGGCCCTATTTCTTTCTTTTCTTATCATTGCACTGGATGTTGAAAGTAGAAAAATTGACAGTAAGTCTGCATGCTTTAAATTGCGATTTTTTATCAGAGGCGAACTCAGAGTTTGAATTTAATTTCAATCTTTAAAGTTCTTAACACTAAATTTATTATACTTTTGAAATTATAGGTTAATTCAGAATATATTAGCTGTTAAATTTTGAGTATTTCTTTACATATATATCCATGTTTGACGTCGAAAGTATGGGATACACTAAACCTGTGGCTAACAAGCTACATCAGCTCGTGTTTTTGAAAGGGAAACCACTATTTTGACTTCCAATTACCCATTTCAGAGTTTAAGTAATATATATTATCAGTATAAATAATTATTTTATTATGTCCATATTTACAGGTAATTAAACCTTCTTAAATATGAAATTTATAATTTTAAAAATAAGACAAATTATCTGCTACA
The DNA here is from genome assembly GCA_002018475.1 of Nicotiana obtusifolia. Lineage (NCBI taxonomy): Eukaryota > Viridiplantae > Streptophyta > Magnoliopsida > Solanales > Solanaceae > Nicotiana > Nicotiana obtusifolia. The sequence continues at coordinate 52,825 of MCJB01050073.1, forward strand.
AAATATAAAGTTGACTCAATGATTTTTAAATTATTTACACTGATAGTGTATATAGCTTAAACCTTTTATTATTTAGATGTGATTTATTCGAGTAGTTAGTTTTTCTTTTGGTTGTTCATGTTACTGTCATGTTTGAGTCCAAAATAATATTATTATTTTTTTTTTTGTAATATTGCAGTTACTGGAAAGAGGAATGCTACTCTGGTCTGCAACTCGACCTATGGAGCAGAATCGGGTGATACTTGTTTTGACGTAGCTAAGAAATTCAAGCTCACTGCAGAAGAATTTGATGCTTTGAATCCAAATATTAATTGTGATGCCATATTCGTGGGTCAATGGCTTTGTGTTGATGGAATCGCTTTCGAGTAGTCTCAGGTTTCATCGTCATGAACAAATGACGCTCTCTATCATCGACAAATTTAGCATATATATAAATAAATCCATTATAAGCTACCTATATGGATGTATGTTTTTACCTTTTCAACTTTTAATTTTTGGCTTTGATAATGTAACATTTTAGTTTCGACAACTTATCTCTTATAGTGAAATGTTGTTAATAAAGGTAAGGTACCAACCACCATCACTAACATCAATTTCAAGCAAGTACACAAAATTTGTATCCATTGAATTTGAAGTTCACTTTATATTTTTTCCGGAATTAATTTTACGGTTAAATCAAGGTTTTGTTTAATTGGAAAATTGTACAAAGTATGTTACTTTGTAAGTTGTAGTAAACCTTTTAGAGGAAGTTGCTCATTACGTATAGACTTAGAGCCTGTTTGGATGGGCTTATTTCAAATGACTTTTAAATCAAAAAAGCGTTTAAGTCATAAGTTAAGAATTCTAGCTTTTTGCTTGTTTTTGTCATTTTAACTTGAAAACAAGTGCTTAAAAATATTTTTTTTTTTTTACTCTATCTAAACACTACAAAATAACTTAAAAGTTATTTTGGCTTGAAAATACATCAAATAAGCCAATTCAAAGGATCTTAATTTATTGCACAAACTAGAAGGAACGGTCAAAGGGGTAAGTATTTTCTGTTAAAAAGTATATAAGAAAAAGTTCCGCTGCCGGGATTTGAACTCGGACACCTGTAATCGAATTGGAGTTGCCAGTGCTACAGCGGATTCTGTTTGTCAAAAATGCTGAACAATAATCAAGATAAAGTTAATAGAGTGTAATGAATACTACAATCTCAATGTATGTTGATAATAACTGAAATTCTATTATAATTACTGGTAGCCGAACTAACATTCAAATTGTAGGATAACAATGGAAATACTGGATATAGACAGCTGTGGATATAGGAGAAGACACACAGATAGAAGAAGGGAGATAAGAAGCTTAGACTTAGAGAAAGGGGTTGAAAGGAGCATACATTTTTCATCACAATACGCATAATCTTAAAATAACCGATCAGTCTCCTGTTTAACAGAACTATCCTTACGTCAAATATTCAATCTGGAGACCAAATTAACCTGGCCTTATTACTTATACTCCGTCCAAAAGTTCTTCTCAGCCCAATAGCTACTTATGTGACATTGGATCAGGGCTGATTCATAACATAAAATTCTACGTCGACTCTATATTTAACTCTTGAACTGCAATAAGTTTATCCTTTGAGGCACATCTTTTTGTTATTAACTAGCCAGATCTAATACAGTTTGAGGCGCATTTAGGATTTGAAGTTTATAAATTTTTATAACAATCTTAAGTTAATATACAATAATAACTAAGTTCACAATTAAATTTTTATAAATATTTACATATATATGTACTAGGTAACTTTGAGCACTACAACTTAAAAATAAGAAGAAATCATCTAACGTTTTATCACTGCTGAAATTTGGCCACTAGTCTCTGAGGTTTTGACCTTATATATTACTTGTTTAAAGCAATACACATCAATTTCGAGCAAGCACACAAACTTTATATCCATTCAATTTGAGGTTCACTTTATATTTTTCAATAACCATCTATTAGTACTAAATCAGGTTTAGTTTAATTGGGAAATTGTACAAAAGATGTTACTCTATAAGTTGTAATAAACTTTTTAGAGGAAGTAGCTGATTACATATAGACTTTATTTGTTGCACCAAACTAAACGGGGAGGTAAATAAACAGCTTTTGAAACAATAAAAAATTTCGCTGCCGTGATTTGAACCCGGATTCCTTTAATCGTATTAGAATTGCCAATGCTACAACGGATTTTATTTGTCTTTTACGTTCAAGGATTATATAGAAAAAGTAATCGAGTTCTACGTCGACTCTGTATTTAATTCTTGAACTAAGCTCGACTTTTGTAGCACCTTTTATGTTTATTAACAGCCAGATCTAAAACAGTCATATAGTCTATATATTATTAAAAGGAGAGAAAAAGCTCTCTCTTTAAGTCAAGTGACAGCCTAAAAATAAGCCACATGGCATAAGTAGTTAATAATTAATTATTTAGTTAATAAGAACATATTATTTTTGAATTTAAATATTTATAAAATAATAAAATAAAATAAATATTTTATAATAAAAAAACCAAAATAAAAAAACATGTCCATTCAATTGGAGAGTTGTTTCAAGTTGGAGTTTTAAAATTATTTTAAAATAGAAAACTAAAATTACAAAATATAAAAAACTGCTAATTCAAAATTTCTTTGTCTTTTTTCTGATAATTTTTGTTTTTGTTTTTTAAAAATAAAAAATTATTTATTCAAAAAAAATTATTGAAAATAATAGAATAAATAAAAAATTATATCTTCTATTATGTTATAAAAAGAATGTAGCATACAAAAATTAAATAAAGTAATATGCTAATAAAAGTTTCTATTAACAATAGAATGATACTAAATATTGGATAATATAATAAAGAAAAATACAGAACAAAAAAGTAATTCAATGACTATACAACTCTCTATAATTTAATAGAGATTTTATTTATTAAAATTCAGATAATATTATTGAGAACAATAGGATAAAATTTAAAATAAAAAATATATTTCAAGTGTAATAAAATATATATCTTCTATTATATTATAAAAAGAATGTAGTAGACAAAAATATTAAACAAATATGCTGATAACTTTAATTTAATAGAGATTTTAGTCATTAAACTTCAGATAAAAAAAAGACACATGACATAAGTAGTTAATAATTAGTTATTGGTTATTGTTTTTGAATTTATATATCTTTTAAAATAAAATACTTTATAATAAAAAACAAAAATTAAAAAAATCTGTTCATTCAAATTGGACCGCAGTTTCAAGTTGGAGCTTTTAAATTATTTTTAAAATAAAAAATAAAATTACAAAAAATAAAAAACTGCTAATTCAAATTTTCTTTATTTTTTTAATAATTTTTTTTCTTTTTAAAAATAAAAAAATTTATTTATTAAGAATTATTATTGAAAATAACATAATAAAATATAAATATAAAATATATGTCTTCTATTACATTATAAAAAGAATGTAGCATACCAAAATTTAAATAAAGTAATATGCTAATAAAAGTTGCTATTAACAATGCAATAATACTAAATATTGGATATATAATAAAGAAAATTACAGAACAAAAGAGTTATTTAATGACTATACGGCTCTCTTTAATTTAATAAAGATTTTATTCATTTTCAGATAATATTATTGAGAACAATAAGATAAAATTTAAAATAAAAAAATATTTTAAGAGTAATAAAATATATATCTTCTATTATATTATAAAACGAAAGTAGTATACAAAAATATTGAACAAAGTAATATGCTAGTAAATATTTCTATTAACAATGCAATAATACTAAATATTGGATAATATCATAAAGAAAAATACAGAATAAAAAAGCTCTTCAATGACTATACAACTCTCTTTAATTTAATTAAGATTTTAATCATTAAAATTCAGATAATATTATTGAGACTAATAGGATAAAATTTAAATTAAAAAAAATATTTCAAGAGTAATAAAATATATATCTTCTATTATATTATAAAAAAAAAAGTAGTAGACACAACTATTGAATAAAGTAATATGCTAATAAAAATTTCTATTAACAATGCAATAATACGAAATATTGGATAATACAATAAAAAAAAATACATAACAAAAAAGTTATTCAATGACTATACAACTCTCTAATTTAATAGAGATTTTATTCATTAAAACTCAAATAATATTATTGAGAACACTAGGACAAAATTTAAAATAAAAAATATTTCAAGAGTAATAAAATATATATCTTTATTATATTACTAAGAGAAAGTAGTAGACAAAAATATTAAAGAAAGTAATATGCTAATAAAATTTTTTATTAACAATGTAAAAATACTAAACATTGGATAATAGAATAAAGAAAAGTATAGAACAAAAAAGTTATTCAATGACTATATAAGTCTCTTTAATTTAATAGAAATTTTATTATTGGATATATCGTATTAACAAAATAAGATGACAATTGAAATTTATTAAAGCAATACGATATAATATGTTCAAACAAGTCCGATCACAATTTAATTAAATATTTTTTAATATTAACTGCGCATCGCGCTGTACGACTACTAGTTTCATAATTATAACGATTCTTTTATAACATTCTAAAGCACATCAACAAAAAAAATTTCTTGAAACTTTTAAGTATTACTAAATAGTTTTAATCAACGTTGCAAGTCATTGCAAAATATAATGTTGTGTTGGGACTATTTTTTCTTACGCAAAACACGTGGGAAATTAGCCCGAGTTATATGTCCAGTCTTTGTCCAGCACCACAAAATACTCCAATAACATTTCGTCCACATCAATTTTAGAGCGGTCAATATGGGCTTGGCCCATTGCGGCAGTTCAGTCCACGGGTGATTTTGTAGGGTTAGATTAGAATTTTTGGAGCCCATTTAAAAACGAAACTTTTAAGTCTGACCCGAATAAGCCCGTAATCTGTGAGGCTTGATTGAGGCTGGATTAGACCGATTCGTGAGTCTAATAAAATTTTTTATTTAAATATATAAAATATAAAAAGTATACTGTCTCTAGTGATGGAAAGTCAGAATTGGATCTTTACTTAGAGGAACCAAAGCGTGATCTTGAGAAGTTTCAAGAGATGGATGTTATCATGTATTGGAAGGACCATTCTAGAAAATATCTAGATCTTTCAGTGATGGCGCATGATGTACTTAGTATTTCTATTAATACTGTAGGATCGAAATCGGCATTTAGCATTGATGGACGTTTTCTAACCAAGTACAGAAGTTGCATCCATCATGAAAATGTCCAAACACTTATTACTACTTGAAATTGGCTACACGGCTTTTCCCAAACTCAAACTGGTAATATCTTTTTATGCGAATTTGAATATTATTAGTTTTTAAAACTTAATTATTCTTAATATTTAACTAATTAATGTTGCATATGAATTGTAGATGTAGATGAAAGTGAAGATATTAAGACAACCATGTCGCAAGCGGATTCAAATATGTTTAATGAAGATGATGTGTTGGATATCACATAAGCGTCATGGACATTCTCTTGAATAGTTTTTTCGAGTTTTGACTTTTAGTGAATGAAATATAATCTTGTCTTTTGCTTTTTTTAATGTTATTGTATTATATTGGAATAATATAAAAAGTTATTAAGTTTTGCAAAAAAATTTCTTTAAGATATTTTTTAAATTTTAAATATTTATCTTCTCTGAGGTTAGAACTTTAAAAAAATATAAAATAATATTTTAAAAATGATGGACCGGCCCGTGGGGGCCCCCCTGCCCACATAGGGTTGGGATGGGCTGACCATTATAAGGCTGTGAGCACGTGATTTTTGCCCTACCCGAAATACTCCTAAAAATAAATAAAATAGTTTTAGTTAAGTATTAGCCGTTTCAATAAGGAATTAGATGTTAATTACTTACACTTAATTGTAGGAAATTAATTAATGAAAATACTCAAAAATATCAGGCATTGCATTTAGGACATATTTTTTACATTTTTAGGATTGAATTAGCAATTAATAGTTTTACAAAATTGAAAAATCATAAAAATGGTTCATTTTACAATTTTCTTTAATTTTAATCTTCAATTCTTAGATTCAAGGGTTTTTATAATTTTTATAAATAGTATTTAAATTAATTCCACATCTTAAGTAAATTAGGATTTTTATTATTAAGTCTTTTAGTGGTTAAAATTAATTAATAAATAATAAAAGAAGCTAAGAAAAGGAAATACAAGGAAGAGGAATCCGGACTGGGCCAATTTTGAACCAGGCCCAACTAAAACAAATCGGATTAGCCCAATTCCCCTCCCATCAGCCCAATACCCGTTCCTTTCCATTTAATCTGAGCCGTTGATCTCAATAAGATCAACGGCCCAGAACTAACCCATCCCTTATATAAAACTGTCTTAAATGAACCCTAATACCCCTTTTACTTCCGCCTCCCTCATCCAAACACCCCCCCCCCCCC
>MCJB01050073.1:59297-71188 GCA_002018475.1 Nicotiana obtusifolia
CCCCCCCCCCCCCCACGGCCGAAACCCTAGTTATCTCCCTCAACCACACGGCCATGGCCACCTCGTCCACCAAAACTCGCTCCAAATCACCCCAAATACACCACCACTACTTCCTCATTCCAAAGTTACACCCTTTTCCACCAAAAAACCCCCGAAAAATCCTTCGATTCAGGTCCAAAAATCGGATCTTTAAGGGTCCGAAATAAAAAAAATGATTAAGGCCGATTTGAGCGTAAATCGACCTTAGCCATGTCTTCCTGTCAAGAACACATGGTTAAGGTCAATTTTTGCCTTAAAAATCATCAACATTAAGGGACAATAATCCGAGGTACTCTCACTTTTTTGTTTCAATTTTAGTCTTGCTTTTCTCATTTAAGTTTTTCATCTTCTACCCCCTTCTCTACTTTTTTTTCAATTTTCGATTTTTTTAAGGCTTTACACAAATAGCCAGTTTTTGTCTTATTCTAGGCTAGTCCGTAAAATCAATACAAAAGGGGGTCAAGTTGTTAAGTGGCTATAGTCTAAAGGCTTACGGACAAAATAATTTTGAAATAGAAGCCCAAATTAAAGTCGGACCGGGTCGTCTTTTTGACCCATGAAGCAATCAGCAACTAGTAGAAGGTTCTAGGAGGGAGGAGTTAATTAGAAAGAAAAAGAAATATAAGGGGTTAAAGAGCATTTGGTAAAAGCTCTAGCTAATTCAGTTAGTCACATGTGCATGCAAGAGAATAAAATTTGTTAGAAAATCTGTTAGATGTGGAGGAAAATACCGTGTGAGTGGGTTAAGGAAAAGAATAAAAATCTGATAAAATCTAGAAGAAAAGAGGGGGTCGGTTCGGTTCTGTGGAGATATAAAGAGCAGAGGGGTCGTTCATAAAAGGGAGGATTTGTTTGTTTTTTTAAAAAATATAGAAGACTCTCAGAAACTCTGTCTTTAAAATTTGCTACACTGAACACAAAACTCGTTGGCTAATTGCTGGTAAGCTGGATTCCAGTGTTGCTGCTGTCGATTGGACTGTCTGCTTTCCTGTTAGGACTCGTATATTGATCATATAGGTAAGTTTCAAACCTCCTTGTAATTTCAGCTTAGAAATTTGAATGAACGAGTTATTTGGTGTTTGCTGTCTCAATTTCGCGCACCCTTGATTTGCCGTTCATTCTACTTAATTCACGCATTCACTGTTGATAAGTATGAATATGTTATTAAACGACTTTGCTGCTTCTGTTATCACCTATTCCGGAATCTTTGTCTGATTGCTGTGTTTAAGAACAACTGACGATTAATCTACGTGTTATTACACCATTGTTGTGTTATATTTTGTGCTCTTCCTATTCTTCACCGGTAAATGACAATTCCTACTATATCGAATCCTGATATGAACCGTTTCTGAATTGATAACATCTGTTGGCATAGGTTGAACATCTGGTGTAATAGACAGTAGTGTTTTGCCAAGTTAAGCAGGGCAGTTGTTTGATTTTTTTTTTTGAGTTAATCACAGCAATAACCGATAGCCCCTGCATCTCGTCAATTCCGATTGTTTGAGGCTTAAAAGAATGGAAAAAAAAACAGGCCCTTAACTGCTGTAAAATCTGAGCCGTTTAGATAAAAGTTGAGATTGCTTATCAAAGTCTTAGGACAAGTTAACCTTCCGTCTTGTAACCAGTTATATATTAATTGAATGTAATTCGTAATTGATCTTTTCGCAGTTGTATGGGTATAATGAGATTTCAATAGAACGCATAGGTCAATTTTATTTAGAGTTTAGCATACTGCTACTGTCATGGAAATAGCACTGTCATTAGGAATGCAGAATATGGCTACTATGGTGATGAATAATGGCTATTGGTTGTGGTGAGGTTTCATTAACTGGTTGTTCCTTTTGACTGTTGTTCTAAAAAGCAATGCCGTTCATATAATAATCAGATGTAGTTAAGTAATGGTTAGTATTTGTAATTCAACTATGTCGAAATGCTCAACATGGCTGTTCCAGAAATGATGTTATCAATGTCAAATTTAAAGCATTATCCTCTTTGTCAATATAAACTGTGCTGATGAGCTATTTTTTGTTGTTTTTGAATTACTGGCTACATTTGTAATTACACACCCTTTGTAGAGTTATTGGCTACATTTATAATTATACATCCTTTGTAAGCATATGTACGAAATGGCACCGTTGATGTAAGCTTATAGTATAGTTAACTGTATAAAGTTATTGGCTGTATGCGTAATTGGTCATATTTCATAGGGTTGTTTTTTTTTTTTTTTTTTTTTTTGAAAGACAGTCTTTAAGTTTAAATTGTTCCCTCGGTACGCAGTTAGTGACTATATTTGCACATGAACTCATGCTGATGTCTTTGTAGTGGAACCTCACTATTGCCTATTGAAATGAGTTGGCTACTAATGCCGATTCTCAATATCTTGTAAAAAACTCGCTAAATTAATAGAGGTGTGCCATACAATTCACGACGATCACCAATGGCCCTCTTAATTAATTAAGTGCAAGATTAGAATAAGTAAGCCTCTAACGTTTAAAACTTTAGTAGTTCATCGTTAGGCATGGTTAACTACGTTGTGACTACGGGTACGGTTCCCGTGATATAGTGACAATGCCAACTTCGGGGGTGCCTTTTAGGTGACCCGATATTTACAATGTTAAATAATAAAAACTATAAAACTAATTCGAGGTGCGCCATACCAAAAGAAGTTACAAACATATGGCCCTCATCAATTAAACACTTAGACAAACCGAGGTGTGCTATTTAGCAAATTCCATGGCCCTCGACAAACTAAAAACACGTAATTCGCTTTAGGTGCGTTAGTCTAATAATTTAAATTCCTAAATTCGGGTGCGCATTTATGTGACCCAAAATTCCAAAATCTCAATGTTAAATTAAAAGATGTTACGAGTTGCGGGTGCATTTATGTGACGTAATTTGTGACATATTTTGATTAACATTGCAATTCTCTGATAAATTCTAAAAGCGGAAAAGTAAATAAGGTAAAAATGCAGTATAGGTTAATAACAGGTATAAAATCAAATAACAAGCCGATTATGACAATAAAGCAACCGTGTTAAAACCACGGGACCCGAGGGTGCCTAACACTTTCCCGCGGGTTAACAGAATTCCTTACCTAGAATTTCTAGTTCGCAGACTTCGTTAAGAAAGTCAAATCTTCTCCTCGATTTGGGATTAAACCGGTGACTTGGAACACCAATTTTAAATTTCCAAGTGGCGACTATGAAAATAATTAAATAATCCCATTTCGATTAATGTCACTTTAATTGGAAAAACTCCTTTTATATATTCCTCTCGGGGAGTGTACGAAAAGAGGTGTGACAAAGACCCATCAAAATGGTGGGCTAGCCAAGCCCGTCAATTGCTAAAGCTCATATTCCCGCCCATATTGACAACTCTAATCAGTTTGAATGTCTGGCTTTAACATGTAGAAATGGCACCATATACTCATTCTAAAGGGTTGCTATTTAGAAATTAGCCTTGAATGTTAGTTTTTCAATTTAATTTTTCAGGACAAAAATATCTCGAATTATCATGAAGTTAAAATTTTTAGTTAAAATTTTATAACAAAATAAGTACTACTAATTTTTAAATATCATCCTTGAGATTTTAACACTAGTTCAAAGTGTTGGTCTTTCCAAGGTGTGTTTTGCCCCCATAGATATATTCACTAACTTCGTGTAACATATACTGCGCTCCATTAAGAGACAAGAAAGAAAAGTTTTAAAGCGTTCTAGAAAACATATAAGCTGATCAAATATGGCTGGAAGCAATTGAAAATAGACAAATTAGCAGTAAGTTTGCATGTATTAAATTGGGATTTCTGAAAGATAAAAACCATTCTTGTCTCTTGTAATAGCGTATTTCGTTTTATTATTTCTAAGAAACTTCTTAAAGGAGATATTGATAAAAGATTAAGAATCAAAAGAGCATATAATCTTGGGGAGGGCAAATCAGTCCAGATATGTTATTTTGACAAATAAAATAAAATAGTTGTTACACGGAAGATAAAATAAGGAAGGTCACTGTAATATTGCAAACATGAGCTTATTTATATAACCATGGTCTCTGGGTCACCTCTCAACTAATTGCATGTGGTAACGATTAACTTTCAGATGGGAAAAATCACCTAGTATTTTTGTTTTTACTAGAATTTGAACATAATAAACTTCATGATTCTCAACCCTCTTCATTGATCACTGTTGCTCCCTTACGCACACGCAAGTATACGTGATCGACAAGTAATATAGGACAATGAGTCCGGATTATCGTACCCAAGGGACTTAAGTTAACTACTTTATAACAACTAATATCGTTATTTAATCAATCAAAGATCAAGTTTAGTATATAGTTTATTCTAGATTGTAATTCTAATTTAAATCTAGGAATTGCAAAGAACAAATATGTATTTTGTAAGCAATAAAACAAAGATTCCAGGGTTGTGATTTTACTTCCAATCCTATTGCGTTCTAATTGACTTATCGTTCATATAGTTAATGTAAGATTGCTAATTAATCGATAATGATACTCATAGCCTTCTTCCGAAGTACTATTCGTCTATTCCTAACAAGATTAATGCATATATTCCTATGGAATTAATCTAGCAAGAATGCATGAAGAACACGATTATATAATTAAGCATGGTGATTAAGTATATTCCTATCCTAACCACGAATCCGCTCTTTTAATCAAAGTTAAGAACATGCTTTCTTCAACTCTTATTATAATCTAAACTTAGTTTTCTCAAACATGGCATAGATAATTTATAGAACTTAATTGATGGCCAAAGCAATTAAGCAATTTAGCATAGAATTGAAGAAACAATCTTATCCACATTAACTACTAAAACGAATTCATCAAGTTAGAAACACAATATTCATGGCTAATCACAACCCCAGAATAAGGGGTGATTAGCCACTCATCTTCAACAAAACCAAATAACTAAGTATGAAGAACTAAAATAAAGATACTAGATTGAATTGATGAACTGAGAATTTGTTGTGTTGTTGATATTCCTAGGCCTCCTTTTGCTCTAAAATCACGTGCTCTCCCCCTTAGATAGGTTTAGGGGTGTTTATATAGGTGTTGGGAAGATTTGGGGTCGACTTGGGGGTCTTCTAGACGAAGTAGGACAAAGTCCCCGAAATCAGCCCCCTGAGCAGCGCCCAGCGCCCCCCAGGGGACTGCTGGCAGTAAACTTTCCAAAGCCTCTGTTTCCAGCGCCACAGGCAGCGCTGGGCGCTGGCCTGTGGCCTCCCTTCTTCCTTTGTCCGATTCTTCTTGTTTTGGCTCGTTTCTTCCCCGGTTTCGTCCCCGATTGCTTTCAACTCATTCCTACACATAAGAACATATTATATTAATATGAATCGATGCAATTAACATCCCAAAATTCACACAAACAAGAGCTAAATATGGGATAATTTACACATTATTTAATACCTTTTCTACCAATTATCAACACCCCACACTTAGACTCTTGCTCGTCCTCGAGCAATGGGATTTTTAAACAACCTTTCCCAACTATTAACTCTTAAGATTAGCACGAGACATTCAACCTTTCCAACAATTTATACTCTTGAACACAATCAATACTAGCGAACAAGTATGAACATATAACTTATCCATATCATTCCCGTAAAGTTCAATTCGGCCCATTAATTCAATAACGTTTAACACCCCAATTGTCATCACCCAACCTCAAAAGCCGTCTTACCACATTAAGCTACTTCAATGCATAGGCTTACCCAACAAGACAATTCACACATTACCAATTGTTCATGAAATCATGTGCCCTCACCAATATATGAAGAGTGAATATATATATGAATGAAATCACACAAAATTTGCACAACAAACTCTCACTCTCACAAAGAACTCATATGCATCCCATAGAGTACCATAAGCTTGCCCGTCGTGTAGACTTCCACTAATTGAGTTAGTCAAATCTAAGATCAAGTAGGACTTTGTCGGGTTGTAATGTAAGCTAGGGGACGGGTAGGATATATTTGGTAGTAGTGACTAGTCCTCCTAAGCACTTAATACACTACACTCAATATTCAAACACTTCTCTTTTTTTTTTCTTTCAATCGCTAAACTTGTCTCACATACATAGCCCTTCTTTTTTTTTTCAACTCACTTAGCATACTACAATAGGAGATGAATTTTTCATCTCTTTTCCACTATCAATTTTTTTTCTTTCTTTTTTTTTTTCATCATCAATTTCTTCTTTTTTATTTCTCACCTTCCATACATATTTTTTTTTCATCCGCTAGTGATTTATCAATTTAGCTTCACATAGCCAACAAGTCCTTTCATTGTTCCATTCATCAAGGCAATCCTTCTAACACTACATTTCCTTCTTCTAGCGACTAAGTGCTTTTGGAGGTAAAGGTTCAATTAAGGCTCAATTCAAGAACAAAATAAAGGGAATGACTTGTAATGTAGGTACCGAAAGAAAGAGGCTTACAGGCTCAAAAAGGGCTAGCAATGGACAATATATATTCGATGCGACAAGCACATCAAAACTTAAACAAAGAAGTGCCTATATCATTTCTTAGATTGTCCCAACTTACAATTTAGCTTTAGTTAACACACGGGGCAAGTTCTAGACTATATAAGATAACATAGAGAATCAAAATCTTACTTGCACAATGCACATGATTCACTTACAACGGTTTTGTTCACATGTCGAGTTAAGCAAGCATATACAATTGAAATAATTAAGCATAAATACACTCGATATGAAGCAAGTCAACTATTGAGAGAGGGCGTCACAGATTGGGCTGTCTTCTTTCAACTTATATTTTAACGTACCGGGAAATGGATCATGCTTCATCACTTATTGCACTAGCATTAACTATGACAAGAAGTAGCTCATTATTACTTAGTTCTTCCTAAGACTAATCCTAAAAAAAATTAAAGTTGCCCGGTTCGAATTACATCCTTGGAAAAGAACCGGTGCCCTAAGAAAAACCAAGGAAAAATTACCTATTATCTAAAAATAAAGGAAAATCTTTTTGCTATTTTTAATCCAATTTTATCCCTCAAGAAAAATAATCCATCGTCGGGAAAAACTGAAATTTTTTCAAAATTTGTCAGTTTATACATTAAAAATTAGTTTATACACTAAAGAAAAATAACACTACAACTATTGAAAAGACCAAAATAAAACTAAATCATACATGATATACATTCACAACAATCGCAACAAGGTATTTTTCCACCCAACACTTAAACAATGCATCGCCCTCGATGCATACAAACATGTAAAATAGAGCAGGGTGAGAAGAAAAACTCCCTGTTTGCGCTTTTCTCAGGTTATCGGCGAGATGGTGGAGGAGGTTCCAACGCTTGTACCTTTGATAATATTATCACGGGTCATATTAACCTGCAACACAAGCAAACAGGACTGTGAGCAATATTCAAAACATATGCAAGTCGTCACATGACCTCACACTTAAAAGCGTGGCACATACTGCCTGCAGCGCCCCAGCAACGGCGCCAAAAACTTGTTGCTCCCTTACGCACACGCAAGTATACGTGATCGACAAGTAATATAGGACAATGAGTCCGGATTATCGTACCCAAGGGACTTAAGTTAACTACTTTATAACAACTAATATCGTTATTTAATCAATCAAAGATCAAGTTTAGTATATAGTTTATTCTAGATTGTAATTCTAATTTAAATCTAGGAATTGCAAAGAACAAATATGTATTTTGTAAGCAATAAAACAAAGATTCCAGGGTTGTGATTTTACTTCCAATCCTATTGCGTTCTAATTGACTTATCGTTCATATAGTTAATGTAAGATTGCTAATTAATCGATAATGATACTCATAGCCTTCTTCCGAAGTACTATTCGTCTATTCCTAACAAGATTAATGCATATATTCCTATGGAATTAATCTAGCAAGAATGCATGAAGAACACGATTATATAATTAAGCATGGTGATTAAGTATATTCCTATCCTAACCACGAATCCGCTCTTTTAATCAAAGTTAAGAACATGCTTTCTTCAACTCTTATTCTAATCTAAACTTAGTTTTCTCAAACATGGCATGGATAATTTATAGAACTTAATTGATGGCCAAAGCAATTAAGCAATTTAGCATAGAATTGAAGAAACAATCTTATCCACATTAACTATTAAAACGAATTCATCAAGTTAGAAACACAATATTCATGGCTAATCACAACCCCAGAACAAGGGGTGATTAGCCACTCATGTTCAACAAAACCAAATAACTAAGTATGAAGAACTAAAATAAAGATACTAGATTGAATTGATGAACTGAGAATTTGTTGTGTTGTTGATGTTCCTAGGCCTCCTTTTGCTCTAAAATCACGTTCTCTCCCCCTTAGATAGGTTTTGGGGTGTTTATATAGGTGTTGGGAAGGTTTGGGGTCGACTTGGGGGTCTTCTAGACGAAGTAGGACAAAGTCCCCGAAATCAGCCCCCTGAGCAGCGCCCAGCGCCCCCCAGGGGACTGCTGGCAATAAACTTTCCAAAGCCTCTGTTTCCAGCGCCACAGGCAGCGCTGGGCGCTGGCCTGTGGCCTCCCTTCTTCCTTTGTCCGATTTTTCTTGTTTTGGCTCGTTTCTTCCCCGGTTTCGTCCCCGATTGCTTTCAACTCATTCCTACACATAAGAACATATTATATTAATATGAATCGATGCAATTAACATCCCAAAATTCACACAAACAAGAGCTAAATATAAGATAATTTACACATTATTTAATACCTTTTCTACCAATTATCAATCACTAGGCCACTTCCTCATGTGCATAACTATTTTTTGTTTATGTACAGTATTTTAGTTGTTTAGGTAACTATCATGTACAAGCACTTAATTTTCTTAATGCAGCAGTAACTGGAAATAGTGATTTTGTTATTAACTGAAACATGACATGGAGTAAAACAACCGACTCTCTATCTTCAATTAAATTTTTTGACAAATAAAGTTCCAGGAATTCTTTCATGGTTTCTCTCCCATCCATCCATTGTTAGCTACTTCAAGTTTATTTGGAGTATTTTCTTTGTTTAATCATCAATAATTAGAATCACTTAAATGTCATGTTTAACTCCGGGACAATTGAAATGTATGACCATCTCTTTTTAAAAGTTAAATTGTCAGAAAATACACATTTTTTATTTATTTATTTATATAATCTCTTTATTTCAATTTAAATGACACACTTTACTTATTAATTTGTTCAAAAAAGAATAACACATTTTTATATTTAAAAATAATTTAACTTTAAACTTTTTATTTTATCAATTTTATCCTTAATGAGAAGCTTTTATAGCCATATAAACATCATGATCCCAGAAAGCTTTTGCTCCTTAAACTTTTAGGATCACATATTTCAAAAATCTTCTTTTTGTTTCTTCCTTAAATTTTATTTTAAATAAAACTACATCATCTAAACTAAAACGGAGAAAATATATCTTTAACATGCACCTTTAAGCACGGGCTTGATACTTTTTTTATGGTAAAGCTCGTGCAGATTCTTTTATTTCATATATAATGGCTGCAGGGGCGGATACATATACCCCCAAGCAGTTTTACTTGATACGGTTTCGATGAATTTTCTAACTAAATATGTATATATATGGATTATATGCAAATGAAAATTGAGTATAAATATAAAAAAAAGAATTAATTTTTCTCATTATGCTCCTTTTTTGTCATGTTTTAAGAAAAAATGTTTTATGCAAGAATGGGAGTGATCTCTTATTTCTCTGTTCCTCTTTGTAGCTTTCGTTGTTTTCTTGTAGTTTCTCCAAACAATGGGAAATCCTGAATTTACTGACCAATGCAATACAAAATTAGAATAACGAAAACTGCACAAGCTTTATATGGTCATTATTAAAATTATATTTGTCTCATACTGTAAAACATACGAGGTTCAGCACCACAAAACACTTACTCATCTAAATTGTAACAGTGGGTAACAACACATAACAAACGAAATTAGTGAAAAATAAGACAGATAAACTTGGTATAACAAGTTAAATTATATTAATAGCAAAAATTCTTTTACAAAATCGGAGTATATAAACTAATCACAAATAATTAGCTAAGCCGGCCTTATTGTACCGTAACAACAATTTTGAACTCTAGTTCATGTGTTGGTCTTTCCAAGGTGTTTTTCTAGCCTATATATATTCATTAACTTCATGTAACACACACTTCACTCCATTAAGTAACTAAAAAGCATCTTATAGTTTGTAGAAAACTTAAATAAGCTGATTAACTATGGCTGGATCAAGCAACCAAGCAGCCAAGAACTTGGCACTACTTCTTTCTTTTCTTCTCATTGCACTGGCAGTTGAAAGTACACAAATTGGCAGTAAGTTTGCATGTCGTAATTAATTTGTTAAGAATGCGTAGTATATATTTTGAGTCCCATTTTATATATTGTAAAGTATTTTAGTTATTCAGGTTGCATTAGGATAGACAGTCTACATTGATCACACCCTTGGGGTGCGGTCCTTCTCGAGCCCTGAGAACGTGTGATGCTTTGTGCACGAGGCTGCTGCCGCCTTTTTATTTTACTTGTTCAGATTACTATATATCATATATATTTGAGCACTTATATAACTTCTTTTTTCTTTTTCACCATAATGCAGTTATTGGAAAGACTAGTGCTGCTAACCTGGTCTGCAGCTCGGTCTATGGAGCAAAATTAGGCGATACTTGTTTGGGCGTAGCTGAGGAATTCAAGCTCACTGCAGAAAAGTTCGGTGTTTTGAACCCAAATATGAACTGTGACGCCATATTCGTAGGACAATGGCTTTGCGTTGCCGGATCTGTTTGAACCTTCATGTTAATTGGCTGAGGTTTATTATTATGAGCAATTGAGTTACTTAACCTATGCATTAATGTAATAATAATTAGGAGCACCGTGAATTCTTTCATGGTGACTTCGGATCCATTAGCTAGCTAGCTATTTGGCTGTTGTATGCTTTTTAATTTTTTTTAAAGTTTTCTTTGGAACATTTTCTTTGTTTTTTAGTCATCAATATTAAGTCAACTAAAATGTCAGTTTGAACTATACAAGCTAAGCTCTTGTGATTTGTTGCCACAGCCAGGGGCAGATGTAGCATACCGGTTACAGGTTCATTACTTACGGGTTCACGTGAACTTATAATTTCGATAAAGAGTGTATAATACATATAAAAATCTATTAAAATTTTAACAAATATTAAATTTAAACTCATAATTTTATCAGTATAATGAGTTTACTATTAAAAATTTTAAAAATTAGAACTCGTAAAATTTAAATTTTAAATCCGCTTTTAACCCTTATATGCCATTATATCAACGAGGAGTACCTATCAAAGGAAGAATGTTTAGATTAGTGCTATTTATTACTACTTCTTTATTGCATATCAAGGGAAAAGAAATAAAAACTGAGTATCATGAAATCTGGAACAAGCTTGACTTGGGAAAGACTGTCTTTCCAAAAGATGGCAAGCGTCACCCTCTGATTTCATTCTTTCTAGAGTGCCAATGAACGGATTGAGTTAGGCGGACTCAAAAGCGATTTTAATTAATTAACTGAGGCAAGATGATGTGTCATGTGCAAAGTTTGAAAAGTCCAAAGAATGCAAACTAGTTCAATTTACATTAAGGGTGTATTTGGTACGAACGAAAATATTTTTCTAGAAAATATATTTTATGAAAATATTTTTTTTTAAAAATATTTTTCTCGAAAATGAATGATTTTGTTTGGTTGAGAGTGAAAAACTTTTTTGGGAAAATATTTTCTAGTGTTTGGTTAAAGAGTATAAAATATTTTAAGGAAAATAATTTTTCATATTACTCCTCAATCCACCTTTTCCAAAACCCCCATGTTTCCT
>MCJB01050073.1:72011-84216 GCA_002018475.1 Nicotiana obtusifolia
TGGGGTTGGGATGGGTGGGGGCGGATTGGTGGGGAAGGGGAATAGGGAGGAGAATATTGCAAAAGAGTTTTCCTTTCTTTTGATAGGGAAAATATTTTCTTCCAATAGCATAAAAGTGAGTTCTTGAGAAAAATATTTTTCAAAACTTTAAGTCAATCAAACATGAGAAAATTAAAAAACATATTTCAAAAAACATTTTTCTTCCTAACACACCCTAAATAATAGATTAAAATGATTTGTCTAAGTCAAAATAATTTTAAAGAGAGAAACTTTAAGAATATATAGAGAGAGAAATATACCAACAATACCAAATAGAAATAGTTTTTCTTGATAGAGAGAGGAATATGAAATGCACGAAGAGTTATACTTAACAAACCCAACTTTTAAAAAAAATAAAAATTGAGCTTTTTTTCATAGATCAACTTGGTTTGGCTATTAAAAAATGTCATGTGGCTATTTTAAAGACCCAAATCTATATTTATTTATACTAAATTAAAGCACAAAGGCCCTTAGAGAAATGTCGTTCGCCATTTTTAACCTTTAAAAATAAATTTCATACTAGACAAAATAGTCATTTTAATTTTTTCTCTCATATTTATGAATAGTCATTTAATTATTTTCCTAATATTTAAGATTCTAAAGTCAACTAGATTTTGTGTATTAATGCTTCCTCATTTAAATTGTATAAAATATCTACAATTCAATCAATCGTTATTCTCATAGATTACTTTTTAACAATTAGTCAAATCATGCCGGTGGTGCGCTAAAATTACTAACTGGAGCATCACGAGTATCCTGAAATACGGACTTGGCTGACCGACTGTCCTAGCCTCCGCCATGATGAGTGATAGTTACAGAGTAAAATCCATTGAATTCTCCAAAATTTCGAGACCTCATGGCCTCCTGTAGACTCTCTTTCCTCACTTCGAACACGTTCTAACATCCTGGCAATCTTTACTACTTGTTGGAACAGAATGTCAGTCTGTAACTCTTGAGCCATACATATTTTAAAATCATGATCGAGCCCTTTAATGAATCTGCGGACTCGCTCTCTAAGAAGAACCAAGATAGGTGCATGACGGGCTAACTCACTGAACCTGATAGCATATTCTGACACCGTCATAGTGCCCTGACGCAACCGCTCAAATTCTGTGCGCCATGCATCCCGGAGAGTCTGGGGAACAAACTCTTTCAAAAATATCTCCGAAAATTGAGTCCAAGTTGGTGGCATTCCATCGGCTGGTCTACCTTCTTCATAAATTTGCCACCACTGATACGCTACTCCTAACAGATGAAATGTAGTAAAGGCAACTCCGTTCACTTCCACCATACCCATGGTACGGAGAATACAGTGCACTTTTCTGGAATCCTCGGGCATCCTCGGTAGCTGTGCCACTGAAGATAGGTGGACTATACCTCTTAAATCTCTCAAGTCTCTTTTGTTCTTCTTCTGATGCCTATGGCTTGACCTCAGGCTGAACCAGAATAGTAGGTTGTACCAGCACAACACCTGGAACCTGTGAACCTGTTGCTCTGGAGAAAGCGCGGTAGGAGTCTGAACTCCTCCCCCAATCTGTGAAATATTTAGTGAAACGAAGATCAATCCTGCCTGAGTTAATGTATCAAACATATTCAAGAACTGTGCTAAAGTCTCCTGAAGTCTGGGGCTAACAACAGGTGTCTCTGGTGCCTGACCCCCAACTAGAGTTACTGGCGGCTCCTCAACTGCCCCTCTTACCGGTGTTCCAGCTATGACACGTGCACTTCCTCGGACTCTACCTCGGCTTCTATCTCGACCCCAGCCACTTGCGGCCCTAGCAGTATGCACGGGTGTTTGCTCAGCTGACCCGGTAGCACGAGTCCTCACCATCTTTGAGAGAATAGAAATACAAATGTTCAAACTCCAAAATCAACAACTTCTGCACAATAGGAATGTAAGAAGTGGAAATTTCCTAATAGTCATGTAGCCTCTCGAAGATAAGTACAAACGTCTCCATACCAATCCGTAAGACTCTACTAGACTCGTTCGTGACTCGTAGAACTTATGAACCTAGAGCTCTGGATACCAACTTGTCACGACCCAAATTCCCATCACAAGCATCGTGATGGCACTCAGTCTCTATGACTAGGTAAGTTGATTATAATTAATTTTGAGCCATTTTCTTTTATATATAATTTAATACAAGTGTCAAAAACCAACAGCGAAAATATTCAAACAACCTTCTAAGACTGGTAATACTGAGTCACGAAATCTAACTGAATACATCTAATGATCTTAAGGATCGAATATACAATACTGTTTGAATAAGAGTTGACAGTACAATAAAATAGAAATACTCCAAGGGACTGCGACGATCGAGCAGCTCTACCTTGAAACCTTGCAATCAACACACTACCGCTACCGAGTCCGATAGCTCCAATACCTGGCTCTGCACAAAAATATGCAAAAGTGTAGTATGAGTACACCATAGTCGGTATCCAGTAATTATCAAGACTAACCTCGGTAGAGTAGTGACGAGGTACAGTCAAGACACTCACTAGTCAAATAACCTGTGCAGCATAGCATACAAAAATAATAGAAAACAGAAAGCACTGATAGCAACAATAACCAACTAGTGATATAAACAACAAGGCAGCAAAAACACCATAAATATTGCTCAAACGAATAGTGAACACAAACATAGCCAATTAATCAAGTCCTTCAAAATATACATCTTTTATCTACAAGTTTTTTGAATAGAAATCTTTAGAATATATAATCCTTTCAAATAAATATCTTACGAAATAATTCTTTCAAATAAATATTATCGAATATAATTCTTTCAAATAAATATCTTCTGAATATAATTCCTTCAAATAAATATCTTTCGAATATAACCCTTTCAAATAAATATCTTTCGAATATAATTCTTCAAGTAAGATCTTTCAAATATAGTTCTTCAAATAAACTCTTTCGAATATAATCCCTTCAAATAAAATATCTTTCGAATATAATTCTTTTAAATAAAACCTTGCGGATACAATTCTTTCAAATAAAATCATTCGAATAAGATCTTTCGAATATAATTTCTTTCAAGTAAAATCCTTCGGATATAATTCCTTCAAACAAAATTTTTCGAATATAATTTCCTTCAAATAAAATCACCAGTTGACACATCACTTCATAATCCTAAAAATCTCAGGTGTCAGCCTACTTTCATTTCTCACCGCATCTTGTGCCCATATTTCTATCACAGCCATACGGACAACTCACAAGACATAAGACATAATAATTTAATGAAATGACTGAGGAGTGAACGGCGAGAAATTTACAGAAAAGTAACAGCACAGCAAATAGAGGTAAACAACAGGGGCACTCCCGGGGTATCGCCTCGTAAACCCAAATGTAAATGCTCAACAGGGGGATCTCTCGAGGTGCCGCCTCGTAGTCCCAAAGTAAATATGCAAGACAGGAGGATCTCCCGAGGTACCGCCTCGTAGTCCCAAAGTAAATATGCAAGACAGGGTGATATCCCAAGGTACCACCTCGTAGTCCCAAAGTAAATATGCAAGAGAGGGGGATCTCCAGAGGTACCGCCTCCTAGTCCTAAAATAAATATGCAAGACAGGGGGGTCTCCCGAGGTACCGCCTCATAGTCCCAAAGTAAATATGCAAGAGAGGGGGATCTCCTGAGGTACCGCCTCGTAGTCCCAAAGTAAATATGCAAAAACAAATACGGAAGAACAACTCGGCAAGAACAACCTCTTCTTAAATCCAAATTTTTGATAAATATATTAACGTCTCCATTTAAACTTGTTTAATAATTATTTGCATATGAAAAATCCCAAAATATAATTATTTCTAGAAAATGTCAACTCAACCAGCACACTTAATCCACATAAAGATCAAAGTAGCAATCACACCAAATTATCATATAAAATAAATTCGACAAACAAAGAACGAGGCATGACAAATAAGGATTTAATAAGTGCCAGCAAATTTCCAATTTAATACTTAAAGATTCCTACGACTTTAAACCAATAAAATTTGCACGTATAAGCCCGAGTACTTACTCATCACCTCACGTACACGGCTTTCACATTATACAAATGGCACATATGACTTCATGCCTAAGGGGTAATTCCCTCACTCTAAGTTAGGCAAGATACTTACCTTTTTGAAGTTACGCCGATATTTCAAAATAGCCTTCTTGCTTGAATTGATTTCGGACCGCTCAAATCTATCCAAAATAATTGTATAACTTCATTAAAATTCATTGGAAATAATTTTGAATAATAAAACGTCGACTTAAAAATTCACATTGAAAAGTCAACCAAAAGTCAACGTGGGGCCTGCTCTCGGAACTCGACAGAATTTTCACGAAATCCGAACACCCATTCCGATACTAGTTCAACCATACCAATTTTATCAAATTCCGATAACAACTCGACCTCCAAATCTTAAATTTTTCGTTTTTGAAAGATTTTGCAATAATCTCATTTCTTCCAATTGATTCACTAATAAAAGTTGAAAATAATCATGGAATCATGAAATATAATGAAAATCGAGTAGGAAACATTTATCCCAATCCATTTGGTGAAAATCCTCTTAAAAATCGCCCAAATCCGAGTTCCCTACCTCCAAAAATGTTGAAATGAGCAAAAAAAACAAAACTGCTCAATAAAGACCCAT
Source organism: Nicotiana obtusifolia (assembly GCA_002018475.1). Lineage (NCBI taxonomy): Eukaryota > Viridiplantae > Streptophyta > Magnoliopsida > Solanales > Solanaceae > Nicotiana > Nicotiana obtusifolia. Next base: position 76,684 of record MCJB01050073.1, read on the forward strand.
TTCCCGTAGCTAAAAGTCCATTTTCCGTCACTAAAAGTCAATTCCCCATCACTAAAGGTCCGTACCAGAACCTGCTTGCACCAGCAATTTAATATTTCACTAAAAAGGCTCTAACTCTATCATACGAACTCGGAATTCGACGATTGTTCCTATGAGTCAAACCTAGTTGTTCAATCGAAACTCAATTCGGAGCTCATTTGCTCAATGCGATATCAATTTCGCTCGTAAAAAGATTAACTCATGTTTCGCGCTAAAAACCCAATCGCGACTTGATGAAATTAGACCAAACATTCCAGATCATTCTTATAATTCATTATCAAACTCTCGGAAGTCTCGAAATCGAATTTCGATCTCTAGAACTAAAAATGGACCTTTGGATCATTACATGCTTATGCTCAAAACACCAAGCTCTTCCAAAAATTCTTCCAAAACTCATCCGAGCCCCATGGAACCCCAACCAAGTATACTAACAAGTCTCATAACATGACACGAACTTAGTCGATGCCTCAAATTACATTAAACAATACTAAAACACGAATCGTACCCTAATTCAAGCTTAATAAAAACTAACGAATTCCAAATTCTACATTCGATGCCGAAACCTATCAAATCAATCCGGAATGACCCCAAATTTTGCACATGAGTTCTAAATGACATAATGGAGCTGTTTCAATTTCTGGAATCGAAATTTGACCCCGATATTAATAAAGTCAACTCCAGGTGAAACTTTCTAAAAATCTTCCATTTTTCAACTTTTGCCAAAATGCGTCAAATTGTCCTACGGACTTCCAAATCCAAATCCGTGCATACGCCTAAGTCCGAAATCACCATACGGAGCTATTAATATCATCAAAATCCATTCCGGAGTCATTTACTCAAAAGTCAAATTCCGTTCTACTCTTTTCATTTAAGCTTCAAAAATAAGAATCGTTCTTTCAATTTAGTTCTGAATCTTCCGGAAATCAAACTCGATCATACACGCAAGTCATAATACACATTATAAAGCTTCTCGGGACCTTGAGTCGCTGAACGGGACATAAATTCTTAAAAGAACAAGTCGGGTCATTACAGACTAGAACCTTGGAATTGCAGCAATGGTGGTATATTAGCCGAGAAGAAGAAGAGTAATTTTAGTGGGTTTAGTTGTTTTTCTTTTACTGATGAAAAATAAATAGTGACATGGAGTCCACCATGTCATTTTAATTAATGGGTAATGGAGATCCGTTAGGGTTAGAGGTGATTTTATCTACTTTCTTAACGGTAGGGACATATTCAGACAGATAGCAAAACTCGAAATAAACGTGAATAATTTACCAAAGTACAAGGATAAATCTGACCTTTTTTTCCTTGTTGGATTGATGTTGAGCTAACGAGTATCATAATTATGAATATTGGGTTAGTTTATATCTAATTATACACGTAAAATATGTATTTGAATTTTAGTACATAAAATTTATAGACGGAGTGTTAGATTAAAGGATAATGGACATACTATTATATACTCTGAAACATATCTTTTTCACAAAAAAATGTTTTTCTATTTTTTAATTAAGATAGAATTAATTTTTTTTTTCTACGACAAAGAGTAATTTAAACCTACAACAAAGAATAACTGCTTTTTACTTATTCTCTAACTTAAACTCTCGAGAAAAAAGCCTTATCCAGTGATAAAAGACGTCTAATACAAAACAAATGGATAATTTTGTTATCTATTATAGTCTTGTTTGAATTAGATATTGATAAGTTAATCACCCTTTTATTTGTCGTACTTTAATAAAAATTTCAATATAAAAAATACGACTTCGAAAGTACATGTCTAGATTATGCATATTTAATTTTATTGGATGAAAAATATGGTACCATATTTATAAGTTGAAATATATTGATTTTGAATTCATAGATATTAGGACTTCCTATCTAATTCAAATAAGGAAAAAATTATTAACAAAAAATCTAATTGAAATCAAAGTCTTAAATATTAGGAAAATAATTAAATTATTATTACTAAATATATGATAATTAAGTAAATATATATTTTTAAATATTAAATAATAAAATGATTATTACTAAATATATGATAATTAATTCAATGAGTATTCCTAAATATTAGGAAAATAATTTAATATGACTATTTTATCCGGTGTGAACTCTATTTTTAAAGGGTAAAAAATACAAACAATATTCCGCTAAGGGCCTTCGTGCTTTTAATAAGTACTATATCTTTGAACGTATATTGCACGTTAATAATGACACGTGATAGTTCAAATATTTATTTATATGAAGGAACAATAAAATTTAATAATGAGAGAAATTTTATGTATAATAATACAACAGTCATCTAAATGTAGAAAAATATTATTACATTAACATAATACATGAATTTGAAATATGGACATCATCAAAGCTTACACAACTGATCAATTTTGTCGTGTTAGTTAGATAATAATGTATTATTGTTTAAAAGTATTTAATATAATGGTATCTTAATGAACACTTCTTTGTGGACAATATTTTTGTGTGTGTATGTTTCCTCCTAATGCTTTGGTTGCTCTGTCTTAACCAAAACTTTTGTTGTCGATCTTGATATCCCTCTTGAAAGTGCAACATACAGTTGTTCGTGCAAGAAAAAATATTGCGGTAAATATAGTCCAATATTTAGGATGTTTGTCCTTGTGCTTTATTTATTATATCTGCAAAACATAAATATACTAAAAATTATTTTTACACAAATTCAAAAGGATATTCCTTAGTTTCGGAAGACGAAAGTAGAATTCAGGGATAAGAATATACTTAGAAGCACATTGACCAGTAGCATAAATTTTGCATGTATAACGTTATTGTCAAAACTTCTATATATCATCAGGGTGCTATTATATAAGCTATTCGGCATATTTTTCAGTAGCATGACAGGCATATTTTTCTTCAAAATCAACCTATATACAATGAAAGATCAATTTTAACTTAGTCTATTATATATACGGTGATACCAACATATGTAAGAAATAATAAATTTGGCAACAAACATGTATGATAGAAGACCATTTGGTATTAAAATATTTAAGTATTCTTCTTGGTAGTAATTATTGGTATCAGTTCCTGCTGAGTCAAAAACAGAAAAATATTTTGTTTTTACTATAAAAAATTTTGCAATCAACCTTTTATTTAATTGATCAACATATTCATGTCTGCTAGCTAAAATATCTTTTTAATTCTATTATGCAATTTGCACAAATTGCATTTTTATCTAATGATAGAAATATTTCTCTTATTAAATGCACTACTATTACCATTGAGATTGATAACCAAGTGTTCAAGAAGAACCAAATCATCTTTTATTGGATGCTCTTCTCCGATTCCGATACGAAGCAGGAAGACACTGAATACTGGATCTATTCTTACTTTATATTTCTTGTCAATTGAATCTTTTTCTTTTGAGGCCAAAAGTATAACTTTGGCAAGCTAGCTTTTACAATCTATGCCTTTGTCAATTTTGAAACTACTGGTAGTACTTGATAGAAATCACCTCCCAAATCATTAATTATCCACCAAACGGTTGATTAATATCCAATATATCTCTAGAATTTCGAGCAATTATTTCGATCATTTGACACTTAGTCATAAGTGCTTCATCCCATATTATCAATTTTGCTTTCCTTATAAATTTAGCACCATTGCGCTGCTTGGATATATTTGTGATGGTTATTTAACTTGTTTGAAGAGATATATCAAATCTAAAGTGGGTGGCTTCATAATAAAATCATTGTTGGTATACCACTTGCTATTACTGCTAACAGTGTCATGCCTCTTGATATGATATTTGCAAGTAATGCATGACATAAAAATATTATTTTGATTCCGCCAGAGGCATCTACAAAGAATAATTTCGTTATACCAGAGTCGACTCTTTATAAGCTTGTTATTGTTTAGGATTTAGCTTTGAAATGCTTCCTCAAACACTTGGCATTTTAATTCTTAATAATATACTAATCCTTTTACTTTGTATTCTATGCTCTTTTTATGGAAAAAATTTATGTATCCTAAGATTATTTTTAACTTGAATAAGAATTACTCATATGATGAATTTTAAAAATAATTGAATTGAATTTTCTTGCTAAATAATTATTTAAAAGATTTAATATTTGATTTTAACATAAAAAATAATTTATTCTATGTTGATTCAGATCTTAATATTAGTTCATATTTTTATTTGAATATTTAGTTTTAATTATAATTTTATCCACCATAAATTTTATTTTCAAAGAGTAAAAGATTGATATGACATTTCACTTTTAGATCTTTGTGTTTTTAGAATCATTAGTAGTATTGACTCTTTTCCAACTATTTTTTTTCTCTTTCTCACACATTTATAATCTTAAATATTTTCTTAATAGATTTAATAATTGGGTATTTTTAATATTACACAAACAATTAATAAAAATATTATTTTAGTTAAAATATAGTTCAAATATAATATAAAAATATATTATCCTGGTGGTATTTTTTTTCTCAATTTCAACTCTTTATGCAGTTCATTTAATATTACTTTTATTTTTCTTAGTATTGGACAATATGGAGTGGTAATGTATTGCCAATACGAATGATTCTTATGAAATTGCTTTTTATTAAACCTTCCTTATTTTTAATAAGAATTTAATAAACAAAATTTATTAATCTTAAAATCTTAAATATTAGAAATTGGCATAGAAGGTATTGTAGTCCGAAAAATAGGTTATTGCAGTGATGTACTGTGACGACCCGGTAAATCGTCTCATGGGTTACTGCTCCGTCTTCCCCAATATATGTATCATTATGCCTCGTTATCAGTATTTTAGGTAATTTAGTTGAGTAAGTTGCATTCGGAGTGAAATCGGTAAGAAATGAGACACTTAGTCCCTTTTAAGAAGGCTTAAGATGTGAAAGTCAACTGGATGTTGACTTACGAGTTAGAAGGCTCGGATGTGAATTCCGATGATTCGGTTAGTTTCGGGAGAGGATTTATGACTTAGGAGAGTGATCGGAATTAGTTTTGGAAGTTCCGTGTAGGATTAGGCTTGAATTGGTGAAGTTAGAATTTTGGCGATTTCTGGTTGATAGGCGAGATTTTGATCCGAGGGTCGGAATGGTATTCTGAAAGTTGCTGTAGCTTCGATATGTGATTTATGACTTGTGTGCGAAATTTTAGGTCATTCGAACGTGGTTTGGTTGGGTTTAGATCAAAATAGCGACTTAGAGGATTTTGAAAACCTTAGGCTTGAATCCGACGTGAATTGGTGTTGATAAGTTGTTTTGAACGTTCCGAAGGTTGGAACAAGTTTGAAAAATGTTATGGGACATGTTGGCGTGTTTGGTTGAAGTCCCGAGAGCCTCGAATGGATTTTGGATGGTTGATGGAGTTTAACTTTGGCATTTCAAGAATGTGTCGATGTCGTCTCTTCAAGAATAAGTAGTATAATATTATTCAAATGGGATCCAAATTCAGTTTTAATTGAAGCATTAGATCCGTATCAATATTTCAGAGTCATAGCTAAAAGAATCGTCCAATTCGGACATCGTATGAGAAAGTTATGCCTATTTTCGTGTCAAGGAAAAAATCTGCAGAAATGTCAGATTTGCGATCGCGAATTGACCGCAAATCAGCTATGCGAACCGCGAATTTGACATGGAAATCGCGAACTGAGGCAGAACTTGGGGCGAGGTTCGCGATTTCTGGGTCCAAAAATGCGAACCGCAAACAGGTTTGCGATTCGCATAAATGGCCTGTCAGGGGTGTTTTAACCCGATTTTTGATACTTTTTAAGTAGAACTCAGTGCTCATTTTACCCTACAAGACCCATATTCGTTACCCACGAAGAGGAACACCTCCAAACACCATAGAATCACAACAAATCAACTTCAAAACCATATCCAAAGGAGATTATCTCGTGTAAATTCTTAAAGAAGGGGGTTTGACCATTCTAAACATATTTGGAGCTAGAGAGCTCAGATTGAAGCAAGTCTTGAAGCAATTCTTGGAGGGTTTCCAAGAGAAACATCGGGGTACGTAATCTTAACTCAATTTTGAATGAATTACCTAAGATTATAACTGTTTTTAGCATTTTTACTGGTATTTTGAGTTGGGAAAATGGTGGAAACCCTAAAGCTTAGATTTGAGGGTTGGAGGTCGATCCGGTGTCGGAATTCGACAAATTTTATATGGTTGAACTCGTGAGGAGATAAGGAACCCGTTGAGGTGATAATTTATGAATTTTGAAAAGTGGGCCCGGGGCTCGGATTTTGCTAATTTCGGGATTTCTTAGTAATTTCGATTGTTTTCGCTTGGGCTTTGTCCCCACGACATATTGTGATGTAATTATTCTGAATTTGGACAGATTCGATGCACGTGAAGGCCAATTCAAAGGGCAAGGGCGTCGCGGGCTAAGGATTTAGCCGATTTGAGGTGAGTAATGTTTGTAAATGATGTCCTGAGGGTTCGAAACCCCGGATTGCACATCGTAGTGCTATGTTGAGGTGAGGCACATGCTCGATGATGAGCATGGGGTCATTTACTTCTGGGGATTGTGACTTGGTCCATCCCGATTTATGATTTTATTACATATGTGATTGAAACTTGTTTGATATCATCATGATTTGGGCTGCTTGCAATATTTGGGCATCTCGCCGGTTATGGAACCCTTCAGGGGTATTTATCATTGTTTATTACATCATATTTGGGCATCTCGCCGGTTATGTGAACCCTTCAGGGGTATTATTTGGCATCTCGCCGGTTATGTGAACCCTTCAGGGGTATTGTTGCTGAATTGATTCATTTCATAAACTCAGTTTTGAAACTTAAATGATATTTTCAAATGATTTTAATGGGATCGGGTGGCACGCCGCCACGAGATGTGACATGCATGGATCGGGTGATACGCCTTCACGAAATATTGCGCTACTGAACCCCCCACAGTAAGCGCCAGGTACCCAGGGAACGGGTGGCACGCCGCCACGATAGTCATGATGTGACGACCCGGCTAGTTATCTCGTGAGTTACTGCTCCGTTTTCCCTATTTTCCGTCTCATTATGCTTCGTTTTCCATGTTTTATGTGATCGAGTTGAGTAGTTTGCATTAGGAGTGAGTTTGGCACGAAATGAGACACTTAGCCTCTTTTAAGAAGGTTTAAGTTGGAAAAGTCAACCGGATATTGACTTATGAGTTAGATGGTTCGGATGTGAGTTCCGATGGTTCGGTTAGCTTCGGGAGGTGATTTATGACTTAGGAGTGTGATCGGAATTAGTTTTGGAGGTTCCGTGTAGAATTAGGCTTGAATTGGTGAAGTTAGGATTTTGGCGATTTCCGGTTGATAGGCGAGATTTTGATCCGAGGGTCGGAATGGAATTCCGAAAGTTGCTGTAGCTTCGACATGTGATTTATGACTTGTGTGCAAAATTTCAGGTCATTCGGACGTGGTTTGGTTGGGTTTAGATCAAAATAGCGATTTAGAGGATTTTAAAAACCTTAGGCTTGAATCCGATGCGAATTTGATGATATGATG
>MCJB01050074.1:2901-65390 GCA_002018475.1 Nicotiana obtusifolia
CCCCCCCCCCCCACACACACACACAATAGAGTTTTTGGAGGATATCATCCCATCCATTTAATTTAACTCTAAACTGATCGCTTAGGAAATCAGTGTCTTAATTTGCTATTTTTTAAACTACAGATTGACCCACGTCATCGTTATGGGCACAACTTACACTTCTACTATGAGTCCAACAGCAAAAGCACCCAACCTTTCTTCTATTGGTAAGATCGCCTCTCAAAAGCACTAGTAGTTTAGCTTCATTCATCTGTCAAGTTTCCGCTACATAGTAAGCCTGCTTCTTTATTGAAGGTTGGATGTGAGTGATGGCAAAGAAGTAAATCTTGAGCATTGTTAAAGGGTTGATTTGCAACGTCAATGCATCAAGTACTTAGGACCTGTAAGTCCAATCCGATCTACTTCTCTCTTTTGTAATTGTTGCAATTGCAATGCATATGTTAGATGGAAGACAATATTTTCAACTTTTTCATGCTTTATTTTTGTAGAAAGAAAGGGAAACCTATGAAGTAATTATAGAGGATGGAAAGTTAATTTATAAGCAAAGTGGTATGCTCCTGAATACAACAGAAGGATCAGAGTGGATTTTCGTTCTTAGCACTTCAAGAACTCTTTATGTGGGAAAGAAAAAGAAGGGTGATTTCCAACACTCTAGTTTTCTCTCCGGTGGTACTATTACAACAGCTGGTAGATTGGTTGCTCAGAACGGGATTCTTCAGGTAACATTCTCAAATCGCAAAAAAATATGCATATAATTTTCTTTTCCATCATTGCGCTGATTTTAGTCCCATTTTCTCCGGGCAATATGGCCATACAGTGGTCATTATCTACCTACAAAAGATAATTTCAAGGAATTCATCAGCTTTTTAAGGAGCACCATGTAGACTTGGCTAACATTAAGGTAACTACACCGCTTTTGCTATTCAACTCACATATTCATTTCCAGTTTACTGCCAATTTAGCAAGTAGTAATGATGCTAACGGGGAATTTACTAATGTTTTTATCTGTAGAGACGTGCAATAGATGATGATAGACCTTCATCTAACAAAGAGATGGAGAAAACTTTATCACAAACTTGTGATGCAGGATATAGCTAAGGACGATGGTCCGGTCAGTGATGTGTCAAAAACAACTGCTCACCAAGAAAAATTTACCCCTACATTGATAACAACTGCTAATAAAGAAAATTTTACGCCCGCTGGTGAAGACCACACGGAGGTACCAGGTGTTGACTTGACCAAGCGTTTATACAAGTGGAGTTGGTCCCCGCATTGGCTATGTGATAGACTATCCCATTGATTCAATCTCAAGCCCTTGAGAAAGTCAATCTGTCTCCAAGGGTTACCTTGTCTCAGCCTAAGAATTTATCCAATCCCTTCACCGCGACCAAGCCCAAAAATTCGTGTCTCGCCTAGGCTTGCATACATGACTTCCAAGCCCAAGAGTTTCTGTTACTAGCAGTACTTAGGTTGTGAAGTCTCAGGGAAAAGTGAATGATTTATTCACTGATTTTATTGACCTTAATCAAGTCTTTAACTATTACTAGCAGTACCCTATCAAGTCTTTAACTGTTAGTTATAGCTGCAGTGTTTGGTTCTTGAATTCTTTGGTGTACAAAATTAGATTAAGTTCTTTATAAGAATCATAAGAATATGTTAAAGATTTTTTCTCTTTGTTCCTCTAGCTTGCTCTTAGCTTAAACACAACATTGGTACTAGAATTGGTGGAGCGTGCCGGGCCAAGGCAATAGTTCTCTAGCTTGCTCTTAGCTTAAACATAACATTAGTATTAGAATTGGTGGGGCGTTCCGGGAGCTACCACGGTAAAATCTCCCTTACAAAAATTAAGTTAATATCGTGTCAGTCAATGACTTACATATCGGATATTAAACTAATAAAAACAGATACTACACTTGATCTTAGCCAAAAGGCCGAGAAAGGTATGCTTTTCTTAGAAATTGACTCGTTCAAATTATACTTGATGCTCCCGGCTTGTCTTCTTTTCCACGCTCGATGTCGGAATAAACTACTAAGACCAAATAAAGTTCCTTTCTTCAATAGAACATTTGACCCCTTTTTTTAAGTCATCGTAAATAGTAATGAAGTCTTTTATAAGAATAATTTAATGAACTACGACTGGTCATATACCTATCCATTTGAAGAAACGCAGTCTTTCTGAGCGAATTAGCCAATTTTTCACGCTGCACGAGAGCATTTCAACCTTCAGAGGACTTTTTCGATTTTTCCTCCTCTTTTATCACATCATTTCCTTCTTTGAGTTTAAAATTGGAAAAAGACACAAATAAAACTTCAATTTAGTTTTTCTTCAACTCAAACCAGCTTATACTAAACTTTTGAAAACAAAGGGAACTGTCTTAGGGTATTAGACTATCCAGATACCACAAAGTTATTATAATAAAGTATCTTTACAGAGAAAAAGAAAATTCATCAATTTTACTGCTAAAAATCCGGTAAGGAAGAATAGTAAGTACGTAAGTTACAATTCTTATGGCAGAATTCAATTAATTGGACCTTTTCTTTTTTCTAAGGAAAGCCTTTTATTGATAAAGAAACTAAACTATTACAATAGAAGGTACTGAACGAAAAATTACAGTCCCTTCTAGATTTTGAAAGGTGTCTATCTGACATTCTGACTATAAAAAAAGCCTTCCTGCCTAATTTTAATTTTTCTTTTCTCTCTTTGCAGTGAACTTTTGATCAACCATGCTTTTCTATGTCAGGCAAATCATAGATTTTTAAAGGAGGATCACCTCAAAAATTCAGTTTTCTACTTTAGGCCCTAGCCATTTAAGACACAATCTTCAATGTGTGCGCGCCTGAATTTTTCTTTTTTCTTGACAGGTAGGGCTGTCTAATGGTACTGTATTACCAGTACCCATATCTGACTGTATCGGTACCGACACCGGATCATATCGGTACCGATGTCGGACTGTACCGCTCCGGTGGTTGGGTAGGGTAGGGATTTGGGATGGAGGGTAAGGGTAATAGGAGGGTACCCGATTTAATTTCCTTAGTACCGATACTGAAAGTACCCTTAAGGTACCGTATCGATACCGCACCCAAACTGGTAGCCAACGGTTTTTTTTATTTTTATTTTTTTAAATCTAATCGTTTTTGTAAAAAAGAATTTTCTGGGGTATATTATCTAACTATTTCTAGTATATTAATTTATATAGCTGGAAATCGATGTTATTTTTTGAATATAAACAAAAAGAAGATTGTAAAGATGCTATTAAAATAAGATTGACAAATTTTAATTTTTTTTTCCTATTCCTGTTATTTAGATTATTGCCTTTGTTTTACATCCTCGAATAAAAGTAATTGGTGCAAAGACACTAATTGAAATAATTTACTTTAATTTAGAAATAGAAACAATTCAAAGACCAACTATTTCTACTTGTTTAGATAGTATTCAACAAAAAGCTAAATCGTGTATGACTATTGCCTAAGATAAATAAACTATGTTGCACCAACATGTGGTGCCTCTACTTCATCATCATCTCAACCTCTTAAAAAAACGGCTGCAAATAGACCTTTTGGTGCTATTCGGCAAATGATTAGTCAATTGCAATCTTCACAAATTAACGAGCTTGATGTTTATTTACTTGTAGGAATTATTGATATTTGTGATGATGAAGGGAATGAAGACCTGCTGAATATTGGAGAATGAACGAACAATCATTTCCGATTCTTTCAAGAATAGCCCGAGATGTGATAACTATTCAAGCTTCATCAGTAGCTTCCAAAAGCGATTTCAGTGCAGCACGATTTCAACTTGGAGACCACAGACACTCATTGGCAGAAGACACCTTGGAAACTACCGTTTTATTCAGAGATTGGATTAAAGCGAAGAGAAGAAACTTTGGCCTTCCAGAAATAATTCCAGAAGACGACGATACATTATAATGAAATACTATCAAACGGAGATGGCGGGGACGCAGATGAACAGGTGCTACCAATTCCAACCGAAGAGCCACGAAAAGTTATTGAAAAATTACGTAAATTGTTCAAAAGAAATATGTAATTTTATTTTTACAAGTGTTGAAATACAAATAAACACTTGTAACTTGTATTAGAAATCTAATACTTATATTGAATAAAATAAAATAAAAGGCACTTTATAGCCTTGAATTTTTTTCATGCATTAAAGCTTGTTTGTATTTAAACATAATTTTTTTTAATTTTTAATTTAAAATTACCTCTAAGTATCCCAAAAGCACCGGTAACGCACCCTTAAGTACAACATCTTTAGGACCGATAGGGTACTAGTAAGGTACCCAAAAAAATACCCTTAACCCTTACCCTTAAATACAGTTAAGAAAAGCATCTTTAAAGAACCCACCCCTTATCCTTACCCTCCCCTTAACCCTTAATCCTTAATGTCCCCGTACCCTCCCCTTAGACAGCCCTATTAACAAGGTACACACTGTTATTTAAAATCTTATGCTATGTTTTCAGTTGCATAGCTATGTATTGGGATTTTTATATAAATAGCCAGCTGATTTCACTAATTACTTTCTAGCTGGTATACTTAAATTATATACATATTAAATGTGATTATATATTCGCCAGCTTTTCGTTTAAGCGATTGGGTAGGCGGCTATTTAGATTAATTGATTCACTCATTGTTGATACGCTCAAATTACACCTTAAGAATAGTGTAAGCGGTCGGTGTCAAATATAATAACCCAAACGAGGTTGGGGTCGAATCCCACAGGGAATATGTGTGAAATGTTTATCTAATTAGTGTAATACTCAACTAAGTCGTAATTCTATCAAGTATTTCAAATAACAAAAGAGTATTGAACGTAAGGATAAACGGAAACTGATGTCAATATTGTGAATGTAAGTAATATGAAATAAAGAAACCAAGGTTGTGTCCCCCTTTATGTAGTAGAATGCTCTTAATATTAATATTGAATATTTCCAACGGAAGAGTTCTTGATATGTAACTGATGTTTAATTTACTACCCAATATTTCCCAATAGTTGAATAATTTATCCTCTTTACGATTTTTTCAAATACAAAAGAGTTGTGATTAAGAACAATCAATGAATGCTAAATTAAAACCTACTTATTCCTAAGCGATTTCATTAAACAAGGTTTAAAGCCTTAAGTCTTTGTTATTTATTTCTACCAAATTCTATCCCACTTTTCCAAGATAAGATAGAATTAATTGGCGTTCGTTAATGTTTGCAACCACTAACAATTATTTGAAGAACAAGAAATAAATAAATATCAATCTTCCATCAAAATCATATTCAATATCAAAATCTCAACAACATTCTACCCATCTAGGGTTCACAACCTCAGCGTTTGAATTTAGCTACTCATGCTGAAAATTGAAGAATAAAGAATAGTAATTGTCATTGTCTTACAAAATAGAAGGTAATTGATCCCAAAAGCTTCCCAGAATTCAAACTAGTTAATTGCCCGTACTTTGTACTTTCAATTCTGACAAGATGTTCCTCACAAAACCCTATTAAACCTATTTATAGAGGCCCAAAACCCGAGGCAAATTTCGGACCGGTTTGCCCCTGTTGTCATAATGCGGACCGCATTTCTGTTAATGTAGACCACAAATCTTCATCGGCTGTTGCAGATTTAACCCCAGAGTTTTGCCTTCATCGCATTTTGGTTTGCGGTCCGCATGTTGGTTATGCGATCGCGAAATGCGATCGCATTCTCCACTCTGATTTTCACCCAGAAACTCTGTTTGCGTTTGCGATTTCACCTTGTTATTTTGCGGTTCGCATTCCTGTTTTTCGGTCGCATTTGCGACCGCATTCTCGACATGATGCATTGCCCAGAGTTCTGTCCTTGTTTGCGATCTGCTTGTGGAATATGCGGTCCGCATTTGCTATTTGCGACCGCATAGTCACATTTGCGATGCTCTTAACTTCTTTTCTTGTCTTTAGCTGGCTTTTTGAACTCTTTTCTATACTTCTGGGTCCTGACACTCGATGTACTGCAATTACACTAAAATTACATAAGTATCAGTAGAATTTACACGTAAAACAAGTTAAACTTTAAGCAAGTAGTATAAAAAATGTGTCGAAATTACCCGGCACATCAACACCCCCAACTTAAACTCTTGCTTGTCCTCAAGCAACTAAAACGATACTATCCTAGTCTAGACTCTACTTATCAACATGAAACAATATTGACTATGAACGGTGTTTGTTGTTAGTATCTCAAGTATATCTCTTTGAATACTGTACCCTCCTTGAATCATCAGTATATTCAAGGATAACCAATCAGTTAGTGAACTTTGAGCCTCAACAAAGTAACTAAAGGTTACCTTCAGCTGAGTACACTTATGCTTTACTCAAAACTCAACTTTCTGTCAACCTAGCAATTTATGTGCCCTCACTTGAAAGAAAGTCCCACTCTCACAATATTTATCAAAGCAATACAAAGGGACTAAAGTGCAAATACACTCGCTCTCAGAACAAAATTTCAAGTGTCACCACATGCCATACCATAGGCTTGCCTTTATTTTAATTCGTCGCCTAGTTCTAAGGACACTCGGTTGGAGATCACATAAGGACTTTGCCTTGTAAGCTTGTAATGTAGGTTCACATTTGGTCACTCGAGGCTTTCCTCGTGTATACATACACGATTCTAGGTAGACTTAGAGTTACAGAGTGAGCCTCAAATTCACATAATTGATTTGTTACCAAGGGTATAATCTTCACACCGATTTACATACTTGATACTAAACAAATTCACCCTCCCGGTCAATATATCTCATATTAATAAACCCGGTTCTACTATTACACCCTTGAAAAAGAATCCGACAAAGAAAAAACAAGGGGATTTTATTGACAAACTTCATTTCACTAACTATTTAATTACAACAGCATATATACATAAATCATTAATCATTACTACATATTGTACAATTATCAACGTCGCTAAACATGCAAAAAAATAGATCAAATACACAGATACACAGATAAGGCTACCACCCCCAACTTAAATCATGCATTGTCCCCAATGCATAAGTAAAAAAATATAGAGTGCAAGGGGCTCCCTGGGGCGCATTTGCGCGAAGAGATGCAGTAGCCTAGGTCTCCTCCAGAGCTGCAGGAGGGCTGTAGGACTGATCTAGAGCAGGTTGTGGGGCCGCTAAGCTGCTAGCTTCGCCCACTGGTGGCTGTGTGGCTGATGAGTCTGCATGGGCAGCCACTTCCGCTAGCGATTGCTGTATGGCCCTCTCAATGTCTGCTTGCTCTTCTTCGTCCTCCATAGTTGGCGCAGCAATTGCTTTGCCCTTTTCCTTAGGGTCATCACCCTCATCGGACCCTGAACTTGCATCCTCTGAGTCTTCCCCTTCGAATTCTGATGACTGCCCCGATGTCTCGTCATCAGTAGTATCTACCGGTACTGGAGGAGTGGGAGGATGAGACACTTTAGCAGACGAAGGTGCAATGTCTGCCATTAGTTTCGTGAAGTCCAGGCCTAAGTCTGGTGCAGCAATGTCAGCACCCTGGTCACCCTCATTGGGGAGGAGAGATGTTATGTCGAACTCCAGATTTTGCATTTTTTGGAGTTCGGTCTTCATGGATTTTACTTCCTCCCTCAACTGGGGTAAACCCCTAACCTCACCTCTTCCAATCTGTTCAACCCTAGACTCAAGCTTGTGCAACCGATCTCCGAACAATGATTATTGTTGTTGGAGAGCGGTCACTGACGTTTGAATCGGAGTCAGGGCCTGTTTAATCAGGTGGGGCAGGGTTTTCAAGAGTTGGTCCACCTTGGATTTTGCGTGATGTGAAATTAGACCGAGTCTTGAAAGGGTTGGCATTGGTGAGGAAGATGGACCAGTGGTAGATGGAGGTGCAGTCTCATCAGCAGCAGTGGAGGTTTCTGGATCTTGGGGAGAAAGGAGATTTTGGGAGTCAATGTCCTCAATTGGGGTCTCTGGTGGAGCAGCAGAATCACTTGTACGAGTGATATTTATATCCCTCGTTGACTTACCGAGTTTGTCTGCTTGTGGTAAGAAAGGAACATTCACCTCTTGGCAGAGGGTTGTGATCAAACTCGGGAAGGGAAGTGATGTGGCCCGCTGCGTTGCCCGGATGCCAATTTCCTGGAAAATAAGTCTTCCCACATCAATCTTAATACCAGTCATAATACACGCAATGAGAAGTGCCTTCTCAATGCTGATATCCGTTTCATTTCTGGAAGGTATTAAGTGGGAGGTGACGAAGTTTAGCCAATATTTTCCCTCCCTTGTGAGGTCTTCTTTGTAGATTTTCTTTCCAGGGTTAATCCAGGCAGGAGTCCCCTTGGCAATAACGGACGCTATCCATCCACGTTCGTGTTCTCTGTTGGAGTACTTGGCATCATACTCAACTGTGCCTGATTCCTAATCGGGGAAATAAAGTTCATTAATATGCGCACTGTCGCAAATCACAGCCTTACCCCGAACGTGGACGATGCCGGTGAATATTCTGTTGCGTCTATGGTACCCCGTTCGTGAAGCTCCGTAAGACGCATAGAATTCCCGGACCATTGACTCATTATATTCTTTGGGGTCCGTAGTGAAGTACTCCCATTTTCTCGTTGATGTTTTCGAGAATATGAGGGTACTGTTCCTGTAATCCGTTCAAACTTAACTTTTTCTCCCCCAAGATTTTCCTTTTTGTTAGCCCTTCCCTGAACAATGTTCTGGAACCTTCAACCCCAAATCGAAGCTGCATATCATCACCGCGTTTCCGTCTGGCCTCAGCCACTAAATCGACTTCCGGTAGGCGTTCCTCCTCATCAGACCAGGAGGTGCTCGGCACATTTGATTCCACTCTTACCCTTTTGGGTTGTGCTGAGGTAGAAGCGGAAGCTGGTCTTCTCTTTACGGAGTGCTTTTTGGCTGCCATATCTGCATGAATAGGATATGTAAGCGACATTATCATCATTAGAGAAAAGCAAAAGAGGAATAATCAACAAAAACTTATAGAAATGCGACGTGGTTTGCGGTCGCATATCCACTATGCGAACCGCAAACTCGTCGCATTCTTAGGTGTGCCAAGCCAGATGTCATTCTACGGTGGAATATGCGAATCGCGTAACCACTATGCGAATCGCATAACCATCGCAGAATGTTTTTGTGCATAGGCCTGTTTGACACACACAAATGCGATCGCATACTCATCGCAAAGCGAGATATGCGATCGCATATTCACCGCATAAATCACCTGTGCTAACCAAATGTTTTGGCTGTGTTTGCTGTGGCTTTGCGGTCCGCATAGTCATTATGCGATCACAAAGACACCGCATTTGTTGTCTTCCTCAGAGATCTAGGGTTTAGGGATGCGGTCAAAATGCGGTCCACATTTTGATTTTGTGGACCGCAAATACCTTAAGATACCCAAGTATGTTCATCCCTAAAGAATTAAAACCCTAGATTCTTGACTTCAACCCCCAAAAATTTAAAAACTCCATTGAAACATCAAACCTAATCTTGCACAATTAAAAATTTTAACAGATAGCAAAGGTTGAACATACCTATGAAGAAGATTTGAGGACTTTTTACAACTTATAATCAACTTTTTGATGTTTGGTGAGCTTGAGATGCAATTTCCTCCGGTAATGTCAATCACAGTTCGTTCTCTGTTGTGTTTTCTTTTCTCTTTTTTTTTTTTAATATATACTAGGTTGAAGGATTAAGAAGAGGATAGAATGCGAACACGTACCTGGTAGTATGCGATGATTAAGTCAATGCGTATTGTAAATGCGAACCGCAGAATAGGTTACCTCACCGCATTTGTGTCATACTTTTGAACCAAATTCTCTGTCTATGTTTGCGTTGAGAATGCGGACCGCATAACTCAAATGCGATCCGCGAACTGCTGTGCTTCGTTGCATTTATGCCAGCTATGCTTACTCAACTTTCTGCTTCAGTTTGCGGCACAAATGCGATTCGCATAGTGAAAATGCGATCGCATTTGTGTAGCATTTGTCAACTCCTTTTCAATTTCTGTGTCCTTTTGTCAAATTCCTGCATCTTAACACATCCTTCAAATAGCCCTAAGTACAAATATGATATTAAAGCTTAAATAAAGATACAACTACAAACAAAAGTAAATGTTACCACCCATGGGTTACCTCCCATGAAGCGCTTGATTTAACGTCGCGGCACGATGAAGTTAAGACACCTCTGCAATCATTCCATGGGTGGGCTTTGACCATCCTTTAGAGCCAGCTGCTCTACCAAATGTTTTTCTCCATCCGCTCCTAAGTAGTGCTTGATTCTTTGCCCGTTTACCTTGAAAGTTCGGAGCCCATCCTCCGATGCTAATTCAACAGCTCCAAAAGGAGAGACATCAACAACTTTAAATGGTCCAGACCATTTAGATTTCAGTTTCCCCGGAAATAGTTTTAGTCTTGAATTGAACAGCAATAGCAGATCCCCTGCCTTGAACTCTCTTTTTAAGATCTTCTTGTCATGGACAAATTTCATTCTTTCTTTATATACTACTGCACTTTCATATGCGTGAAGACGGAACTCCTCCATTTCATTTAATTATGCTAGCCTTAGAGCTCCGGCCTCCGCCCAGTCCATGTTTAATCTTTTTAAGGCCCACATGGCTTTATGCTCAAGTTCTAGAAATAAATGGCACGCTTTTCCGAAGACTAGCCGATAAGGGGATGTACCAATAGGGGTCTTGTAAGCTGTACGGTATGCCCATAGAGCATCATCTAGCTTCTTTGACCAGTCGGTCCTGTTGGCGTTCATTGTCTTTGCTAGAATGCTCTTTATCTCCCTGTTGGATACCTCAAATTGACCGCTCGATTGTGGATGATAAGGTGTGGAAACCTTATGCTTGACCCCGTATTTGTCAAGGAGACCTTTAAAGACTCTGTTACAGAAATGCGAACCCCCATCACTGAGAATGGCTCTCGGGGTGCCAAACCAGGTGAAAATATTCTTCTTTAGAAATACGGTCACACTCCGAGCTTCGTTGTTTGGTAAAGAAACGACTTCTACCCATTTGGACACGTAATCCACAGCCACTAAGATGTATTTCATCCCACACGAGCTTATAAAAGGGCCCATGAAGTCAATACCCCAAACGTCGAATAGTTCGATTTCCATCACAAAGTTCATAGGCATCTCATGCCTCCTAGAAATTGGGCCCTGTCGTTGGCATTGGTCACAAGACTTCACCAACTGATTAGCGTCCTGATAAATGGTTGGCCAGTAATAACCACATTCCAAGATCTTTGCTGCCGTTCTATTCCCCCCATGATGACCCCCACCCGGTGCATCATGGCAAGCTTTCAAAATTTGTAGCATCTCTTCCTCAGGCACGCATCTCCTAATTATGTTATCCGCACAGACACGGAACAAGAAAGGTTCTTCCCAATAATAGTTTCGACAATCCCTTAAGAACTTCTTCCGTTGGTATGATTCCAACCCTTCTGGAATGAGATCGCTGATGATGTAGTTAGTGATGTCTGCATACCACGGTGCAAAGGAATTGGATAACGCCAGTATTTGTTCATCTGGAAATGCATCATTGATTTCCAACTCTCCTGTTTGTCTCCCCGATTCTTCAAGCCTAGATAAGTGATCTGCCACTTGGTTTTGTGTTCCCTTTCGATCCATAACTTCAAAATCGAATTCTTGCAGCAGTAAAACCCATCGGATTAGTCTTGGCTTTGCATCTTTCTTCGCCATCAGATAACGGAGAGCTGCATGATCAGTGTACACAATTACTTTAGAGCCCAATAGATACGCATAGAACTTCTCGAATGCATACACAATGGCCAATAGCTCTTGCTCAGTTACGGTGTAATTCATCTGCGCCCCATTAAGTGTTTTG
The DNA here is from genome assembly GCA_002018475.1 of Nicotiana obtusifolia. Lineage (NCBI taxonomy): Eukaryota > Viridiplantae > Streptophyta > Magnoliopsida > Solanales > Solanaceae > Nicotiana > Nicotiana obtusifolia. The sequence continues at coordinate 14,754 of MCJB01050074.1, forward strand.
CTAGCATAGTATATTGGGTGCACCTTTGTCCCAGCATAACTCCAATAGCTACACCACTGGCGTCACACATAAGTTCAAAAGGCAGCGACCAATCAGGTGTGACAATAATGGGTGCCGTGGTGAGCTTTGTCTTCAGTTCCTCAAAAGCTGTGAGGCATTTCTCATCAAAGACGAACTTGGCATCCTTCTCAAGGAGTTTACACATTGGATTTGTAATCTTTGAGAAGTCCTTAATGAACCGCCTGTAGAATCCAGCATGCCCAAAAAAACTACGGACACCCTTGACGGATGTGGGTGGAGGAAGCTTAGAGATGATTTCTATTTTAGCTTTATCCACCTCTATGCCATGCCTTGAGATTTTATGTCCCAGAACAATACCTTCATCCACCATGAAGTGGCATTTCTCCCAATTTAGTACAAGGTTTGTCTCTTCGCATTGCTTTAGCACTTGTTTCAGATTCTTCAGGCAATGCTCAAAAGTTTCACCAACTACCGAAAAATCATCCATAAAAGCCTCAAGGAAATCCTCTACCATATCGGAGAAGATAGACATCATACATCTCTGGAAGGTCGCTGGAGCGTTGCATAAACCGAATGGCATTCGACTAAAAGCAAATGTTCCATATGGGCATGTGAACGTTGTCTTCTCCTGGTCCTCCAAAGCTATGATGATCTGATTATAACCGGAATATCCATCAAGGAAACAATAAAAGGACTTTCCCGCTAGCCGATCAAGCATTTGATCAATAAAAGGCATAGGGAAGTGGTCCTTGCATGTGCACTATTTAGTTTTCTGTAGTCCATGCATACCCTCCATCCAGTTACTGTTCTTGTTGGAATCAGCTCGTTCTTCTCATTTTTGATCACAGTCATGCCTCCCTTCTTTGGCACGCATTGCACCGGGCTCACCCATGAACTATCAGCAATTGGGTAGACTACCCCAGCGTCCAGCCATTTGATTATCTCTTTCTTCACCACTTCCTGCATTGACGGATTCAGCCGTCGCTGATGCTCCACACTCGGTTTTGTCCCACTTTCTAGTTGAATCTTATGCTCACAAATTCCAGTAGAGATTCCTCGAATGTCCGCAATTGTCCAACCAATGGCTTGTCTATGTTCCTTCAAAACTTGCAGCAACTGTTCCACCTGCACATCATTCAACAACGAAGAAACAATTACCGGTAAAGTATTATTTAAGCCAAAAATTTATACCTCAAATGCGAAGGAAGTGGTTTGAGCTCTAATTGAGGTGGTTCGATAATGGACGGCTTTGCAGGAGGTGTAGCTCTATTCTCCAAATCGAGGGAAAGTTTTGGTGGAGTATATGAGTAGGAGCCACGTCCCTCTAATGCATTCACCGACTCCATAAAGCCATCCATGTCATCACCATAGAAATTTACTAAGATAGCTGCCAATGCTTCACCTAAGCAGTGCTCTTCAATCTTTATCTCCACAGCATCATCTACTTCATCAACAATACCAATTACTGAAATGCTCTCGTACTCGGTTGGTAACTTCATACCCTTACTAGCTTGTTATTTTGCGGTTCGCATTCCTATTTTGCGGTCGCATTTGCGACCGCATTCTCGACATGATGCATTGCCCAGAGTTCTGTCCTTGTTTGTGATCTGCTTGTGGAATATGAGGTCCACATTTGCTGTTTGCGACCGCATACTCACATTTGCGATGCTCTTAACTTCTTTTCTTGTCTTCAGCTGGCTTTTTGAATTCTTTTCCATACTTCTGGGTCCTGACACTCGATGTACTGCAATTACACTAAAATTACATAAGTATCAGTAGAATTTGCACGTAAAACAAGTTAAACCTTAAGCAAGTAGTATCAAAATGTGCCGAAATTACCCGGCACATCAATTGTATAGGGTAAAATATGCTATGAAACGTGGACGCCCAAAAGAGGGACACGTGGAACACAAGAAGGGGGGATGACCAAGACCGAAGGCAACTGTTTCATCTGTCACCGGAAAGATCACAAAAATATAATAAATACTCTTCGCCCGATAGCATTTAATAGAGAATATTCCGTGGCATTAAGAATGATTGTCCCTTACAGGAAATTTGGCATTTATGTTCACCATTACATCTTCACTAAGTACCCTGATAATTGACGTTAAAGAGGGGCACGATCCTAGGACCTTCTTCCCTGGACGTAGCTATAAATATTGAGCTCAGTTATCATTGTAGAGGACACAAATTTTCTGAAAAACTTATGCTATATTCTATTCAAAGTTTAATACAATCTTATCTTCTTGCTTTTCGATTTCATTGTTGTTGTGCCAGGAAACCCTGTTCCCAGAATTGTTATTTTCTGTTATTTCATCTCCATCTCAAGGCTAAGTATTGCATAATTCTTCAATTATTTAATTATTTCAGGATCAAATTAATTCACTTGTCTAGAAATCACGTATAAATTCAACTGTACTGTTTTACGGGTAAACAGTTTGGCGCCCACCATGGTGCCTAGAAAGCCGTGCAATTAAATTGATCCTTGCCTTTTTTACTAACGTGTTTTGATTATTTTGTCTTAGAAAAAATCATAAGAAATGGCAGATAACGCTGTTAACAACAAGTACAATCCCGAGATTCGAGGGGATTAACCTCATTTCGGGGACTCAATCAGTGACACCCACAATGAGGGAATGGCGTCACACTGGTGCATGACATGCAATATCCTCGACATGTTCAGGAAACAACTCTTGATGATGCTGAGGAGGAACATGTCGCTGACGCGGTAAGGGTCTTGCAAGAGCAACATGTGATCATTCTAGACTACCTCACGCGACAGGATAAGGTTATGATGGAGTTGAAGCAGGGGCTTCGAATAATACAAATAGACAAGATCTGATTCCTCCCGGTGCTCCCGTGAATCGAACAACACAAAGGGTCGGCAACAACACTTCTAGGGGCAAAGTTGGCTCCGATGGGGTTGGGAGAGCGGATCCGGCCTAAATAACGAGAACGATCCTTTCAAGAATGAACTTTACTGTTTATGAGGGAAGTGAACGCCGCATGGACCAAATCCCAAGTGCGCCACCAGTGCTAAAAGGCCCGACTCAAAGAAGTATACTCAATTGCCATACAAGCCAAGGTGTTACACCAGAATTAATCTCGAAGCGGTTCAAAATGCCCAATGTGCCAAAGTATGACGGAACTTTAGACCCTCAGGAGCACATTACAACCTACACAATAGCGGTGAAGGGAAATGATTTAGCTCCTCACGAAATTGAATCTATTTAGTTGAAGAAATTTGAAGAAACTCTCACGAGGGGAGCCTTGATGTGGTATTCACTGTTACACGAGCATTCCATTGACTCCTTTGAGATGCTCGCGGACTCTTTCATCAAGGCTCATGCCGGGGCCAGAAAACTACAGGCTCGAAAGGCCGACATATTCAGGATTGCGCAAGTAGAGTCCGAGTTACTACGAGAATTCGTTACCCAATTCCAGAAGGAGAGAATGTTGCTCCCAGCTGTCTGGGATGAATGAGCGGCTGAAGCATTCACCAAGGGACTGAATCCGAGAAGTTCAGACGCTTCCCGAAAAATGAAGGAAAGCCTGCTTGAGTTTCAAGCAACGACTTGGGTGAATGTCCATATCCGGTACGAGTCAAAGATAAGGATCAAAGATGATCAGGTTGGTTTTCCATCGTCGACCAAAGGATGGGAGAAGAACAGAGAAAAATCAAAAGACGATTACGACATGGACAGATGGACTTCGAGGGGCTAGTTTTTGCCCTACGAACTGACCAAAGGCCGTGGCAGAGGCTTCCGGACAGCGGACAGGTTCGCTGTTGACATAAGGACTGATAACGGTCGACAATAGATCAGTACAAGATAAAAAACGTCAGGGTCACGGGATCATTCTTAACCTAAGTTATCGGAATACAACTTCAACGTCAGTATAGTGGAGTTGGTGTCAGCCATGAGAAACATCAAAGAGGCACAATTCCCGAAACCAATGAGATCTGATCCCAGCCAGAGGGATCCCAACTTATGGTGTGAATAGCACGGGATGAATGGCCACCGGACAGGGGACTGCCGACACCTCAGGGAAGAAGTGGCAACATTATTGAAGAATGATCACCTCGGGGAATTCTTGAATGGCCGAGCTAAGAACAATTATGGTCATAACCGGGACAATGCGGAACCCTCGAAAGAAGGAAAAGATCCCCCCCGCCAAATGATCATCATGATTTTTGAAAGGAACGAGATCAACGAGGTCACCTTTTCGGTAGCAAAGAAGATGAAAGTATCAATAAGACAGAGCAAAAGGCTCGGGGAAGACGATATCACTTTTACGGAGGAGGACGCAGATGGATTGCTGCTACCACACAATGATGCACTGGTAATTTCTTTAAATGTGCTAGATTTTACGATTAAACATGTTCTAGTGGATCCAGGAAGTTCGGCTAATATCATAAAATGGAGAGTATTGGAGCAAGCTAAACCCACCGGAAGCATTATTCGGGCCACAAAGCTCATCGACGGATTCAACCTTGCAAGCGTGACAACCCAAGGAGAAATTTTATTACTCACAAACTCCGAAGGAGTAATGAAAACAACTCTTTTCGAAGTGGTATACAGTGATATGGGATATAACATGATTCTGGGAAGGCCATGGTTTCACGATATGAAAGTTGTACCGTGATAAGTGGGAATTTTGACTACTTATTAGCGCCTTTTAGCTTTTGTTTTAGTCCAAAAGCATTTAATTATGTTCCCGAAAAATGATGAAATGTGATTAATTGCAGGAATATTTGAAGATGAACTCCCGAGATGAAATCCAACTCAAGAAGGAGTAAACTGAACTCAAGGAGTAAAAAGGCACAAAAGCTCAGAAGTGCGGACCATAGAATATCATCTGCGGCCGCAGGTTATGAAGAAAAACCCACCAGAGACTGGTGCAAAGTGCGGTCCGCACATGAATTGTGTGTTCGTATAAGCTGGGTCAGAGCAAAGTTCAGAGAATCTGCAATTCAAGTCCAGCATAAGTGCGGACCGCACAATTATTGTGCGGCCGCAGAAGAAGAGTTGTGCGGCTGCACATGTAAAAGTGCGGGCCGCAGAAAGAGTGCAGTGCAATCGCAGTTTAGAATTATGCGGTCGCAGACCTCCAATCCTGTCAAGCTGAAGAAAAGTGCAAACCGCACATGGAATTGTGGGGCCGCAGAACCTCCGAAAGGGCATTTTTGTCCGAAATTTCTAGCCCTGTATACATAGACAAGTTTCACATTTTTAGGTTAACTTTTGATATCAGCAGCTACAATAGCCGTTTATCTTTACTTCTTTTAGTAGTTTTTCATATTTTGAGCTATTTTAACATAGATTTTATCATTTCAATCTTGAAATATGAGTTTAATTATCATTTTTTCTTCTTTTTCTTCAATTTCAAGCAGGAGTAGCTAGATTTTTACTAGAGTGTGACCCAACCCTAGTGTGTAAACTTAATGGGTGTTTGTTTATCGCTTATGATTGGGTATTTATTATTTAGCCTTGTTCTTGCTTTATTTGACGAATTAATGGTTGCAAACATTAGTTCATGTCTATTTGACTTGGTCTCTACTTGAGAAACAGAGACTTAGTCTAGGAAAACTTGGTTCGCAAGAAATTGGATCAATCGAGAGATTGATAAACCCAATTAAAGGGTTGAACCTAGAGATAGTAAAACCCGACTTGAGCTTTTTATCAACCGTTTTGTTCAATAATACACCCCGATCAATAAAACAAGCTTTAAAGTTTACAACTCATTAGGCAAACACCTAGGAAAAGGTCATACCCCTAGGCCTTTTACAAAATTCGAGAAACAACAAAAACAATTTTCTAGTTTTAGTTCTTAAATTGCAACCGTGTTTAGATTAAACTTTAAAACAACCAATTTTTGCGAAAGTTCAAATTTAGATATACAAACTCACACGCTAAGATATATACTACTAACTCCCATACATATAGCTCCCTGCGGAATTCAACCCCGACTCTTGTTGGGTATTATTATTGCATCGACCGTTTTCGTAACCTTGAATATAGGAGTGAAATTGGATGAGATCAATTTTTGGCGTCGTTGTCGGGGTGCTAAAATAGTGTTAGCTAAATATTAGGTGTGTTTTTTGGAATATCTTCTTTTCCTTCCTTGTTACTAATGTGTTGAGTTATTGTAGATGCAATCATGGCAAACAATGAGCTCGGAAATATAGATTTGGGGGATGTGGACGTTGAAAATGATCAAATGGATGAGGTCCCTCTTGAACCTCAAGCCAATAAACGAGGCCGAGTGCCTCAAGATAGTCTGCCCGCTCCACCCCTACCTCTACGAGCGGCTCCACACCGGGTGTTGCCGAATGAACAGTACGCAAGTGCAATAGTCCTTCCTCGTATTAGGGCGGACAACTTTTAAATAGCCAACGTGTTGCTCACTCTGCTCGAGCAATGAGGGTTCTTCACCGGTGCACCGAGTCAAAATGCATATAAACACTTGAAGGGGTTCGTCAATACGTGTTGGGGGAGCAAAAAGACAAATATCTCCAAGGATGCTTTAAGGCTAAGGCTTTTTCCCTTTTCTTTACGGGGGAAAGCATTAGATTGGTTGAAAACTTTTCCAAATCATCCCATTCATACTTGGGATGAACTAGCGGAGAAATTTATTTCGAAGTACTTCTCTCCTGGGCACATGGCTATTCTTCGGGATGAAATTTTATCATTCAAGCAAGAGCCCAATAAACCACTACATGAGATATGGGAAAGGTATAGAACAATGGTAAAAAAGTGCCCCAACAACGATATGACGGAGAACATGATTCAACAAACTTTTTATCGGGGGATCAATACCACCAACCAATGTGTAGTGAATCAACTTGCCGGTGGGAACTTCATGACTATGCATTATGCGGAAGCATGTGATATTTTGGATGAGATGGAAGATACTTTATCGGCGTGGCAATCTAGAGCCAATGTTCCATAAGGTGATCCCAATGTGATTCTTCTTCATAAAGAGTTACATGACCATGGACATGCCATAGCCTAGTTGACAACCACCATAAACCAATTGGAAAATGCTCAAATTAAACAAGTTCAAAACCCAAGGCAAGTCAATGCAATGGAGGGAATAAATATGATGGTGAACAAGAGAAGAACAAAAAGTCCTCAAGTCCAACAAAGAATGGACAATTTTGTGCAAGATGATAGTGGATTTGATCAAGGTGATTCTTACAATGACCAAGAAGAAGAGGTCCAATATGTGAACAATTTCCAAGGGCAAAGAAACAACTTTCAAGGCCCTATTCAACAACAATGGAGACCTTCAAAAAATCAAGACAATTGGAATTCTCAAAATCAAGGTAATTGGAACGGTGGAAAAAATCAAAGGCAATTGGAATAACAACAACAAGGCAATTAGAGTGGAAGCAACAACCAAGGGAATTGGCATAACAATAATAACCAAGGCAATTGGGGAGGCAACAACCAAGGCGGGTGGAACAACAATAAAGGAAATCGGGGGTCGGGTCCTCAAAGGCCCCCGATGTATCAACAGCCAAGCAACCCACCTCCTTATCCTTCCCATGGTCCTGGTTCTTCCAACAATGAAATGGGCCGTATTGAGAACATGTTCAAGCAAATGATGGAGAAGAATGTTGATTCTGATGCCCAACTTGCTTCACACAAAACATTTATCCGTAATCTAGAGGTGCAAATGGGTCAAATCTCTCAAGCGTTAAATTCTTGTCCTAAGGGGACACTACTAAGTGACACGGTGGTGAACCCGAAAGGTGGAAACAATACGGTGCATGCCATGATCGTTACTACAAGAAGTGAAAGATGTGGGAATGCACCCACTCAAGTCAAAGGCAACTTGAGGATAATGAGCAAGTGGTAGAAGAAGAGGAGATGCCATCCAATGTAGTGCAAGCAAATGATGAAGTGCGGATTGATATTGATGACACGATGGAAGAGACTCAAGAGGGAGTGAACCCGTCTAAGGATCATGTTATTGGCATACCGGAACCGATAGTACAAAAGGTTAAGGCACCATTGCCTAAGCCACCTCCTCCATATCCTTAAAGGCTCGCCAAGTAAAATGACGAGAATCAATTCAAAAAGTTCATTGATATGATGAAGAGTTTCTCGATAAATGTGCCATTAGTTGAAGCCTTGGAGTAAATGCCCGATTATGCAAAGTTTATGAAGGACTTGGTGACAAAGAAGCGGTCGATGAATTTTGAAACTATCAAAGTCACTCACCAAGTGAGTGCAATTGTGCATTTGATGGCTCCTAAATTGAAAGATTCAAGTGCTTTCACAATCGTTTGTACCATAGGAAGTGCCGAGTTTGCCAAAGCTCTTTGTGATCTTGGGACGAGTATCAATTTGATGCCCTATTCAATTTTCAAGACCTTGGGAATTGGGCAACCAAGATCCACATCTATGACATTACAAATGGCCGATCGTACAATAAAGAGACCGTTGGAGTGATTGAAGATGTATTGGTTCGTGTTGATAAGTTCATTCTCCCGGCGGACTTTTTTATTCTTGATTGTGGTGGACTATGAGGTACCGATTATTCTTGGAAGACTTTTTCTTTTTACGGGAAGGCTCTTGTTGATGTGGAAGTCGGAGAACCCACTTTCTGGATGGGTGATAAAGAGGCAGTGTTCCACGTGTGCAAATCTATGAGGCAACCGAATAGCAATGAAGTGTGTTCATTCGTGGACTTGGTGACCGATGTCATTAATGATGATACAAGTGCCACGATTAATATGGTTGACATGTTGGAGGCCGTCTTGCTCAACTTTGATGATGACGAGATGGATGGCTTCATGGAATGTGTGAGTCCTTTGCAAGGAATGGGGGTCGTACAACTATGCACCCCGAAAACTTTCCTTGGATCATGAAAATAGGAAAACTCCTCCTACAAAGCCTTCAATTGAAGAGTCTACTACCTTGGAGTTGAAGCCATTGCCTCCATATATTAGGTATGAATTTCTTGGCCCTTGTTCTACTTTACCGGTTATTCTTTCCTCTTGTTTAACTAACGTGCAGGTTGAATCTACATTGGCGGTGCTCCACAAGAGGAAGAAAGCTATCTGGTGGACTTTGGCAGATATTCGGGGGGATAAGCCTCGCATTTTGCATGCACAAGATTAACTTGGAGGAAGATGCCAAACCATCCATTGAACATCAAAGGAGACTCAATGAAGCCATGCAAAACATGGTCAAATAGGAGATCATCAAGTGGTTAGATGCCGGGGTTGTCTACCCCATCAAGTGGTTAGATGCCGGGGTTATCTACCCCATTTCCGGCAGTTCGTGGACTTCTCCGGTGCAATGTGTCCCAGAGAAGGGGGGTCATAACAGTGGTCACCAATGACAAGAACGAGTTGATTCCCACAAGAACGGTGACCAGGTGGAGAGTGTGTATGGACTATCGCAAACTAAACAAAGTCACGAGGAAAGACCATTTTTCACTCCCCTTCCTTGACCAAATGCTTGATAAGTTGGCCGGCCGTGCTTTCTATTGCTTTCTAGATGGATACTCGGGCTACAACAAAATCCTTATTGCCCCGGAAGATCAAGAGAAAATAACTTTCACATGTCCCTATGGAACTTTCGTTTTCAAGCGGATGCCATTTGGCATATGCAATGCACCGGCGACTTTTCAAAGGTGTATGATGGTGATCTTTACGAATATGGTAGAAGACTACCTTGAAATCTTCATGGATGATTTCTCAGTAGTCGGGGATTCCTTTGATGATTGCTTGGCAAATTTGGATAAAGTATTGGCAAGGTGTGAAGAAACAAACTTGGTGCTAAATCGGGAGAAATGCCATTTTATGGTCGAGGAAGGCATTGTCCTTGGTCACAAAATTTCAAAGAATGGCATAGAGGTCAATAAGGCGAAGATAGAGGTGATTTCTAAACTTCCACCTCCAACTTCAGTGAAAGGCATGAGAAGTTTCTTAGGTCACGCGGGGTTTTACCGCCACTTCATAAAGGATTTTTCTAAAGTGGTAAACCCGTTGTGCAAGATCTTAGAGAAAGATGCTAAGTTTCACTTCAATGATGATTGCATGAGAGCTTTTGAATTGCTAAAGTTCAAGTTGACAAAAACTCCCATTATCACCGCTCTTAATTGGAGTATTCATTTTGCGCTCATGTGCGATGCTAGTGATGTAGCGGTTGAAGCAGTTTTGGGGCAACGTATCAATAAGATTTTTCATCTATTCTACTATGCTAGTAAGACCATGAATGATGCCCAAGTCAATTACACCGTTATAAAGAAAGAGCTCCTTGCTATTGTGTTTACAATTGAGACGTTCTGCCCATACTTGATGGGTGCAAAGGTTATTATTCATACAGATCATGCAGCACTTCGCTATTTTATGAGCAAGAAAGATTCAAAAGCTAGGTTGATGAGATGGGTTCTATTGTTGCAAGAGTTTGATATCGACATCCAATATCGAAAAGGGAGTGAAAATCAAGTGGCGGACCACTTGTCTCGTTTGGAGGAGGAGGGGAGGCAGCATGATGGCCTTGAAATCAATGACTCCTTTCCCGACGAGCAATTCTTGGCTATTTCAATGAAGGAGGTGCCATGGTTCGCCAATCTAGTAAACTTCCTTGTGTGTGGAATTATCCCAGATAAGTTCTCTTCAAATCAAAGGAAGAAGCTCAAACGGGATTGTCAAGATTATTATTGGGACGAGCCTTACCTCTTTCAGATTTGCATGGATAGGGTAATTAGAAGATGTGTACCGGATGAAGAGCAAAATATTATTCTTGAGGCTTGCCATTCTTCGCCTTATGGTGGTCACCATGGCGGAGCAAGAACGACGGCTAAAGTGCTAAATTGTGGTTTCTATTGACCCACTCTCTACAAAGATACAAGTGATATGGTGAAGAGATGTGATGAACGCCAACGGGCCGGTGGAATCGAAGAAGAATGAAATGCCTCTTACTACTATTTTGGAGATCGATATCTTTGATGCGTGGGGTATTCGGGTTGTTAAAACAAACGAAGGATGAAGGATCCATACTAGTATAGAAGAATATTTAATAAAGGAAATATTAAACAAAGAGCTTACGAGTGTGGTTCCAAGCGGCCGGAAGGATGAAGCCGTAGCCGAAATGATATCGTTGGTGGCAACTGCAACGAACCGTTCCATCCATCCACGGTCGTTGTCGTTATCTACACTAGATAACAGAGCACGGTGGCCACGCTTGCAGAGAGGTTTATCATTCCCCCGCGGAAGATCTTAGGAGAATAGAGATTCATCATATGAGTTAAGGTTAGCTCTTCTCTCATCTCCTGGCACAAACGCCGAAGGCTAGTAACCGTCCTCCACACAGAAGGACTTACTTATGCAAAACACACCTGGTAGTGGAGGCAAAACTCTGCAATAACGAAGTCGAGCTCTCCAATCAAAGAGAACGCACCCAAAGTAAAGGGATAAGTATAAAAATATGTAAAACCCTTCTTGGGTAGGGTTATTCACTCAGATAGATCAGGAACAACAATATCCAAATCGTGATAGCGGCAGTCTTCCTTCACAGTAGGAATGCTAGAAGGACGGATGGAAGAAGGATACCTACTAATGGCCCATGTACGAGAATTAGTAGTAGGAATTTTCTCTTCGAAGTCTTTTGTGTTAACAAGACTTCTAGGGATGATGGAGCCCACTATCGGAGGAGCAGAATCCTTGGACTTGTTCTTTTCTTTGAAAAACTAGTACGCTTTGAGGAAGAAGCCATTGTTTGCATGAAGGAAAAGGTTTTTGCTTGAAGGGAATTAGAGAAAAGATTAAGAGCAGGATGCAAGTCGAATAAGGGAAGCTTGTAAAATTATGGAGTATAAGGGAGAAGGTTGATGCGTATAAGTAAAAGTTTTGGCGGCTAAATTCATGACCGTGATTACCTCGATAATCGGCAAAATTTATGCTGAATCGTGGAATAACGCGTGTTCGGGGCATTAAATGCAGAGAGACATGCGTCTAATCAACTGTCAGAAGCCTTCAGAGGGAGTTATAGTAATTCCCACCAAAAGAGTGTTTCTACTAACTTTCCGGTGACACAAAGTTGTGTCACCGGAAAGCAGGGAAATTATCTGTATAGGGTAAAATATACTATGACACGTGACTGCCCAAAAGAGGGATACGTGGAACCCAAGACGGGGGGATGACCAAGACGGAAGGCAACTGTTCCATCTGTCACTGGAAAGAATAATGCTCATAAAGATGTATAAATACTCTTCGCCCGATAGCGTTCAATAGAGAATATTCCGTGGCATTAAGAATGATTGCCCGTTATAGGAAATTTGGCATTTATGTTCACCATTACATCTTCATCAATGACCCTCATAATTGACATTAAAGAGGGGCAGGATCCTAGGACCTCCTTCCCTAGACGTAGCTATAAATAGTGAGCTCAGTTATCATTGTAGAGGATATGAATTTCTGAAAAACTTATGCTCCATTCTATTCAAAGCTTAATACAATCTTATCTTCTTGCTTTTCGATTTCATTGCTGTTGTGTGCGAAAACCCTGTTCCCCGAACTGCTATTTCGGTTATTTCGTCTCCATCTCAAGGCTAAGTATTGCATAATTTTTCAATTATTTTATTATTTCAGGATCAAATTAATTCACTTGTCTAAACACCACATATAAATTCAACTGTGTCATTTTACCGATAAACACTCATAAAGACGATGCTGCATGCAGTTGTTTTGTGCTCTTGTGGTTGCGTTAACTCGGTAAGGCGAATGGATACTCCGATCCATCTTATTTTGTGTGTCACGTTTTCGTTTATCCCAAAAAGATTGTCATTTTCTACAATTTCAAAACTATCTAATTTCATTATCCTCATTTTACCCGTAATAACTTAGGACCCACTTGACATAGAAGTTAACCTTATCACGAGGAAAGAACATGAGAAAACGCGTTGAACTTCATGCTACCACTTATTTAGTTGTTGATAGTGAGGATAATTTGACACTTCGCATCATGTGGCTTATGCCTTAAGGGGTCATTTGGGTCACATATTAGTTATTGGAAATTATAATGTATGCATTGTTTATGGTGAATAATAAAGAAAGGATTGTTACGCGTGGCTATTATGCATGGATTGTTATATAACGAATAAATTTGAAGGATTACTTGAATTAAGCTCCAAAATTGACCGTGGGTTGTTTCCTCCATTTGTAGGGAGCAGTTTTTTAAAGTGAAAAAATCGCAATTATCTAAAATGGGATCTTGAGCTCCTACTATTGCTGTACAACTTAGTAGGACTTCTATCAAAGAAGATAAAGTTGATCGCAACAAACATTAAGTCTTGTTCAGCTCATGACTCCTCTGGTTAAGTTACGAACAACATTGGAATTAGGTAATAGTGGAACACCAAGGCGACCCGTGAAAGCTCCAATAGCAAGCTATCATGGTGGACTATGTAAGTTGGTACTACACTTGATCTTAGCCAAAAGGCCGAGAAAAGTATGCTTTCCTTCTTCATGAGTCGCTCAAATTATAGCTGATGTTGTCTGCTCGTTTCCTTTTCCATACCCGATGAGGGAATACACTAGCAAGACCACACAAAGTTACTTTTATCAGCAGACTACTGGAACAATATTTCTAAAGCTACAGCCAACTTTGTGCTTCGTCCCTGAGGCTACTTTGGTATTTGCAAACAGTTTATTGAGCTGTTGTAAATAATTGTCATGTGAAGTCTTTAAGATATTTAAAATACAATTTCTAATCCTAGGCAGGAACACACTCTTATTTAGCCATACAAGCTGCAACTTGGTTATTCACGCAAATTATAAAAACTGAGACTGCATTGGCTTTGTATATGGCCATATAGTGGCCACTACATTACTTTCGCTATTTAATTCAATACACATATTCTTCTATCAAATTTGTATAGATAATAATAAAATCACATAGTTTATGTAAGGCACGGTGCGATTCTTGAATATATGAAGCAACAAGAACAGTTTCTAGGCAAGGCACATCAAATTCTGCCATCTTTAAAACAGAAATTTCCGCACTATTTTACCATAAAGACGACAAAAGATAGCCATGTCATTGCCAGCTTAACAGAGTACTGATATATTTTCATATACTAAACCATTCTTAGCAGAATTGTTTTGTTATTTTATATATTTGTTATATTAATATATCTAAATTCAACGAGTAATGTGAGCGATGAAAGAATCCATCTCAGCACGATTCATGCCCCCATCCATCACTGATTTCTTGATCGCATTACTCAAAACTGCTGCTCTTTTCCTCATCTCATCTCCCTCTGTTGAATCCATCAAAGTTTTCACAGCATTTTCAACCATTTCTGATGTAACACGTTCATCTCTACGCGTCCATGGCCTAACAGTAAGTCCAATTTTCAAGTACTTAGTTACAAGTTGAGAATTCCTTGGCTGATCAGAATGCATTGGCCAAGCTGCTATAGGAACTCCAAAGGAAATACTTTCCATACACGAATTCCATCCACAATGACTCATAAAACCACCCGTTGAACTATGTGCCAATATTTCCAATTGGGGCGCCCAATCTCTAACTAAAATCCCTCTTCCTTTTATTCTCTCTTCATATCCTTCAGGCAGTTGAATTTTTCTAACTTCACTTGCAAAAACATCTCCTTTGTCAGCATCTCTAAGAACCCAAATGAACCTTTGCTCGCTTTTCTCTAGACCAATCGCGATCTCTTTGATCTCTTCATTAGAAGACGAAGTAGTCGTTCCAAATGACACAAAAATAACCGAGTTACATTCTTGTTTGTCAAGCCAATCCAGGGACTTGTGGCGTTTGTTGGAGTCTTTGTTCTTCTCTATTAGCACCACAGGATTGAATGGACCTATAGCCCATAAGTTCGGGTTATTGAATTCTTTACCCATTAGATCAAGGTACAAACCTTCTATCACTCGGGATGAATTGAAAAGTTCACCACAGCTGATCTTACCAACAAAGGGAACAACTTGTGCCTTCAAATATTCCCAAAAGTCTGCAGAAAAACAGTCTTTAACTGATGGAATGTCCTCATAATGTTCAGTTCCAGGGAGTAAAGGCTTTCCTTTCACTTCCCAAAAGTATGAATACCTATGGAAAGCTGAGATAGGATTGAAACGATAGCATTCAGTATTTGGCATTTCAGGCAAATCTTGAACAACCCCACTCATCAAATTATCATAAATAACAACCACTTTGTTAACATTCGTCGTGCTAGCAAGTTCGCGTGCTAGAGAGCAAACTGGCTCGCGGAGATGGGATGCTGCAAAGAATGAAGGGATTAGCTGGCTTGGGAATTTGTGAGGCGCATTAGGATTTGGTGCGGGATTTTCATAAGAAGGTGTTGGAAATTCATGGAACTGAATGTTTGTTATTGTGAGAGGATCAAAACCATGAACACGAGTTTTCGCTTGTTGAATGTGAGCTGTGGTTCCAACATAATGGACAGGGATATTGTGCATGGAGATGAGCCTAGAAAGGTGGAGAAATTGGTTGAGATGGCCTTGTGCCGGAAGTGGTACCATTACTACAGCCACATTTGAAGTGCATTTATCAGCCATTGGAAAGCTTTCACTAAGAGAGGAATAGAAATATTAGAGAAGAGAAATCTTAGAATTGCATGCTTGCATATATCACAATACAAGTGTATATATAGGTACAAGGAAATCTTTTTGAACTCTAGTTACATAAATGAATTTAGTTTTATGGATAATATAAAGTCTCATTTGCACCTATCGATCACAATGAGCTTTGACCACATAGGTAATGTAAAGATAACATATATACCTAATGGATTCATTTGTAGAATATCAGAAATTAATGTTATATAAAATCTGGGCCTTTGAAGTATGTTATATTCAAATGAAAATTAAGACCTCTAGGAAGGAGTAGCATTGTATATTGTTGATTCTAACGAAGACTAGTCAACCATTAGTTAAAAGGTTTGACTTTATAGTTATTTTGTCCATTTTCAAGAATAATGCAATTAAGGCAAGTAGATAATGAACTAGAACTGTTTCATTAGAGGGAAAGAATGTGGATCTTTGAAATGAAAAATTTGATAAATCATCAGCATCAGTATATACCTATTCTGCTGCAGTATGTACAACTCCCGTTTGTTCTTCTTACTAGGCTTTAACATATCTTGAACTAAACTTTGGTAGTGTAGTGTTGGCATTTTAAATTTACTGATCTAGAATATGATAGCTACTGGGAATTTTTTACTAATAAGTTGGATTAAAGATGCATTAAGGAGTTCTAACATGATTCCTTCAAATTTAAATTATTAAGCGTGGAAAAAGAATATTCCTCTTTTCTGAGTTGTTTTCGTTGAACTTCTACTCATGCCAAAGAAGTTAATCCATATACAATTCAGATGACAAGACATCTTAACTCTATCTATTTCATGTTGTCCTAGAAAAATATGACAATATCAATTCCAGTTTCTAATTCTTATAATTTATTTAAGGAAAAGAGTGGAATTAGTTTTTACTTGGTAGCGTGTTGAAGTTGGAGGACTAAATTCTCTCCTTCATGAGTGACTATGATTGTTAGCTTACTTTTTTTCTTTTAAAATTATATGTTCCACAAGTCTTTCTTTATTTTTTAAACTTCATATCTAGTTAAATATCGCCACATAAAATGAAATGGAGGGAGTAGACTTTATCGCTCTAAGTTAAGCTTGTTTATCTTTACTTACTACTGTTGCAATATGTTAGAACTAGTCATAGCCCGAGTAAGAGAGAGAAGAGCGGTGAAAGAGAATAGTAAAAAACCAGCTAATTACTTTTCTTGTAGTTCAACAATCTCAATTGTATCTGGGGTAGCTAAATTCCCTCATCATTCAGGAATAGACATGAAAGTATGTCACCTAATTTAACAATTGTCTTCTGCACTTGCCAGTGTTTCAAGAATAAACAATTTTTTTTTTTTTTTTATGAGTTCTGGCTGATATTGGGACTCTACATCCCTTTAATGTCAATGAGAGTCTTCGTGTGGAACATATATACAGGAATTGCAGAGGGCAACGGTGTATGTTACTGGTAATTCATGAAGCTTATAAGCACTTGAAATCCTTTGGTTATATAGTTGGCCGTCGCCATATTAATGGTGATAAAATAGTTAAAAAGAAAACAGTTAATCACCATGTTATCCACTAAAATTTACATACTCTCCAGCATTGAAATTATAATTGTTGTAAACAAGAACTATTAGTAAGACTAAAAGACATATCCCAAGAATATGTGTAAGAAGAACATTTATTATCAGAAGTATATATGTGACGGAGATTTTGGCAATTTCAAAGCAGAGATGTTCATCTTATGTTATAGGAATCTATGAACCAAGTCTTTTGTCATAACAGTCCAATGCAGGACATATGGGTACAGCCAATTTAGCATATGCAAACAACTGAGAAATGCATACAAGATCATTCTCCACATCAACCCTGCCTAGTTAGAACAAGATTAATTATCTGTTGAACTACGCTCTTCAGTGAGAGAAATACAAAAGCAGTCATCTTATCGATAATCATAAAAAGGTTCAGATGTTGAACATTCCAAGATCAAGGAAATTGAAGATGTATAAACTAGTCTCAGCCAAGAAACATATAAGTAACAGGTAGTAACTAAAGTACTTGAAAAGAGAAAAACAAAGAACAAAGAGCTAGAAACCTTAGCTTTGCAAGATTGTGGTGAAAAACGAGTCTATCTTGTAATATGCGCGATGAAAGAATTCCAATTCTTTTCGAGAAGTACCCCCTTCCTCTGTTGACTGCCTAACGGCATCTCCTAATTCTTCTGCTCTTTTTCTAATCACATCACCTTCTTCTGATGTCATTAACTTTCTCACAACATTCTCAATGGTGGATGCTGTCACCAGCCCTCGCGTTTCCCCCACTCCCTAACAAGCATTCCTATTTTCAATATTTCTGCCACCAAAAAACCATTTTTTGGTTGGTCTGAGTGCATAGGCCAAGCAGCTATTGGCACTCCCATGGTAATACTCTCTATGCAAGATTCTATCCGCAATGACTCATGAATCCACCTGTCGATGAATGAGCCAAGTTTTCTGGTTGTGGTGCCCAATCTCTAACCACTAAGCCTACCTCTTTCACTCTTTCTTCAAACCCTTCTGGCAACTCAACTTTTCTAGCTTCTCCAGTAAAGATATCTCCTCTATCGGCATCTCTCAACACCCATATGAACTTCTGTTTGCTTTGTTCTAATCCCATCGCGAGCTCCTCAATTTCTCTATGGCAAAGTGAGGTTGTTGTTCCAAACGATATATAAAGAACTGATTTGGAGGTTGTTTGTTAAGCCAGTCCAAACATATATGAGTCCTATTTGAGATATGATCTAGTTTGGTAGGGAGAATTGGTCCAATTGCCCATTGTTTCTTGTTCTGTTCACTTGTTACTTGTGCCAGCAATTCAAGAAACTTGCCTTCAATTACATTACTCGTATTATGGATATCACCTGTTTTGATTTCCGTATATGGTTTCTGAGAAGCTCCAAATTCCCTGATTTCATCCGTCATTATTCCTTCAAGAGAGGGTAGCTTTTTAAGCAAGTCTTCTTCAAGTTGGATTGACATCCCCCTAGTTATACATATCAAACAGTACAAAGTGAATACTGAAATGCAATTAAATACATAAGATTCCACATTGGGAAAGGACGAAACATCCTGAACATTGTAGGACATTAAAGAATCATGAACAACAACAACTCGT
Source organism: Nicotiana obtusifolia (assembly GCA_002018475.1). Classification (NCBI taxonomy): domain Eukaryota; kingdom Viridiplantae; phylum Streptophyta; class Magnoliopsida; order Solanales; family Solanaceae; genus Nicotiana; species Nicotiana obtusifolia. The sequence goes on from MCJB01050074.1 coordinate 33,504, forward strand.
CTTGATTTCAAAGAAATAAAGCGAAAGAAGGAAGCAATGGGCTCGCGCAAAAGCATACAAGGATCCCATGATGGCTGAAGATGCGCGGGAAATTTGCTCAAGGAATTAAAGTCAGGTTCAGGGGAGGCAGATTCAGGAGTTGGTAAGTCATGGAAATGGATTTTGGCTATGTCCGAAGGATTTAAGGCGTTGGCTCGAACTCTGGCTTGACAATTATGTTGAGTTTAATTTAGCTTAGCTTAAAATAAGAGTGAATAGAAAATGTGGGAAAAATGAAATATTTGAATTTCCCTCCTTGACAAAGGGACATCGTCCCATATTGGAGGAAGAAAAGACTTTTGATGGGTATATATACAATTGCTCTTCTTCTTGCTTTTAAGAGTTAAGAAGAAGGTAAGCCTCGCGCCGTCGTTGTTATCGCTCGGCTTCGGTTTCGGTCAAAGATTGATTGATTAATCTTTTTGGACAAAATTTATTTAATAAAATATTAATTAAATTAGCCAAACCCGGACCGGATCGGTGCGCGACCCGATTTAGTTTCTTCCCGGATTTTTATTTAAAATTCCGTCCCGTTCTTAAGTGACTGTTCTAAAAGGTCGTAAACTTTCAGAAACAGTATTTCCATTTGGCTATAAATTCGTTTGATTCCTCAGATTTTTTCATTCTTCTGCACAAATCTATTCCAGTGTGATTTACTACCATTGAGTTGTTCGCTAACACCGTGATTTTTGGTACCAATACACCGGTGAGTTAAATCATTCTATCTTGGGAGGATAGTACTCTAGTACCTCGGGTACTTGAGGGGAATAATTTCCTTAAGGACACACTGTGCATTCAATGAGCTCGATTTATTCCGAAACTAATTTTTCAGATATTATTTCGATATTCTATTGCTGCTAACTTTCTGTTTCTGTCTTCTGTTTCAGACAGTTTACTGTTTCGTTATTTATTATAGTAATACAGATTGACTTACAATCTTAAGGAAATTATTTTATTGTAATTTGTATTCTGTTTTTGGAGATTAAAACATGTGTGGTTTTATACTCCTTCTAGTTTTTTCTATTCTAATTTGAAGATATAAAAAACTTCATCGGAGTATTAAAATTCAGAAACGATTTGAAGAACATAAAAACTTTATCGTTTTCTGTAAAACAATATATAAAAACTTCAATTTTTATTTATTAAATGTACTGTTTATTATCAATTACAGTACTGTTTACTGTTCTATTTTTTTTTCCTTTAATTGAATTCTTCTGTTGTTGATAATGAGAAATGGCAATTGATAATGAAAATTCTTCTGCGACTGTTGCGGCAACAAGCCGAACTGCTGTTCCATCAACCGAGAAACTGAGGAAATTTTCTGGAGCCAACTTCAAAGGATGGCAGCAAAGGGTGTTCTTTTGGCTTACCATACTTGGTATACAGAAATTCACCAGTGAAGAACCTCCAGTGCCTGCCGCGGACATGCCAGAAAACGAGAAATTTATGATTGTTGAGGTACGGAAACAGGCAGATTTTTTTTGCAAAGGCTATATCCTAAGTGCTTTGGAGGATGACTTGTACAATGTCTATAGTGCTATGAAAACTTCGAAATAATTATGGGACTCACTTGAGAAGAAGTACAAGACTTAACCATGCATGCTTGAAGAAGTTCGTGGTTGCTAAGTTTCTAGACTATAAAATGATAGACAGCAAAACCGTTGGAATCCAAGTTCAAGAACTTCAACTTATTTTTCACGACCTTATTGCTTAAGGTATGGCCGTGAATGAAGCATTTCAAGTGGCTGCAATGATTGAAAAATTTCCTCCTCCATAAAGAGATTTCAAAAACTATCTTAAGCACAAGTGTAAAGAAATGAAGTTGGAAGATCTTGTGATTCGTCTCAAGATTGAGGAAGACAAAAAAAAGCCGAGAAGAAGTCTCGTGGAAATTCAACTATTATGGGAGATAATATCGTTGAGGAGACTACTCCAAAAAGTAAGAAGAGGAAGAGGTTTTCTGGACAGACTAAGGAGCAAAACAAAAAGGAATTCAAGGGCAACTGCTACATTTGCGGAAAAACTGGTCACAAAGCCCCTGATTGTTGTCTCCCGAAGATAAAAAGAAGGGACAGGCCAACATAGTGGAGAAGAATGATGACATTGATGATCTGTGTGCAATGCTTTCAGAATGCAACTTAGTTGGAAGTGCGAAGGAATGGTGGATTAACTTTGGAGCCACTCGACATGTTTGTGCTGTCAAAGAAGCATTTGCGACTTACTCTACTGCTGGTCCCGAAGAAGAGCTTTCCATGGGAAATACTGCAACAACCAAGATTGAAGGTTATGAGAAGATATTCTTGAAGATGACTTCCGGCAAGGTGTTAACGCTTAATAACGTTCTTCATGTTCCTACTATTAGGAAAAATCTAGTTTCTACTTCTTTACTTGTTAAGATTGGATTCAAATGTGTATTCGTATCTGACAAAGTTGTTGTAAGCAAGAATGAAATGTATGTTGGAAAGGGCTACCTCATAGAGGGCCTTTTCAAACTCAATGTAATGGTTGTTGAAAGTATGAATAAAATTTCAGCTTCTTCTTATTTATTGGAGTCAAATGATTTATGGCATATTCATTTAGGACATGTCAATTACAAAACCTTGCAGAAGTTAATTAATTTAGAAGTATTGCCTAAATTCGAGTGTAATAAATCAAAATGTTAAATATGTGTTGAATCTAAGTTTGTAAAACATCCTTATAAGTCTGTTGAAGGGAATTCAAATCCTTTAGACTTAATTCATACTGACGTTTATGATATGAAGTCGACTCGAGGTGGGAAAAAGTATTTTATAACTTTTATTAACGATTGCACTCGATATCGTTATGTTTATTTGCTTAATAGTAAGGATGAAGCAATTGAGGCATTTAAGCAATACAAGAATGAGGTAGAGAATCAATTGAATAAAAAATCAAAATAATTAGAAGTGATACGGATGGAGAATATGAATCTCCATTTGCAGAAATATGATCGGAATATGGAATTATCAATCAAACTACCGGCCCCTACACACCTCAATCCATTGGAATTGCGGAAAGGAAAAATCGGACATTAAAGGAAATGATGAATTCTTTATTAATATGTTCCGGATTATCGCAGAATTTGTGAGGGGAAGCTATTCTTACAGCTAACCGAATACTCAACAGAGTATCCCGCAACAAAACGTAATCTATTCCATATGAAAATGGAAAGGAAGAAAACCCAACTTGAAATATTTCAAAGTGTGGGGGTGTTTAGCAAAGGTACAAGTACCTTTACCCAAAAGGCTAAAAATCGGACAAAAAACTATGGATTGCGTTTTCATTGGATATGCAACAAACAGTAAAGCATGTCGAGTTTTGGTTCATACATCTGATAATCCCGAAATTCATGTTAATACGGTAATTGAATCAGATAATGTTGAATTCTTTGAAAGCATCTATCCGTGTAAAACTGAATGCGAGCCGTTAAGTGAAAGGCCTAAACGACCACGGAAAGAACTAAAGGAAAATACTCCAAGAAGATCCAAGGCGTAGCAAACGTCAAAGGACGTCTACTTCCTTTGGACCAGATTTTGTGACATTCTTGCTTGAAAATGAGCCTCAAACTTTCAAAGAAGCTATGTCATCTTCTGATTCAGCATTTTGGAAAGAGGCAGTAAATAGTGAGATTCAATTAATTTTGGATAACCATACATGGGAATTGGTTGATCTTCCACCAGGAAATAAGCCTTTAGGTTCGAAATGGATCTTCAAATGGGAAATGAAAGCTGATGGCACTATTGACAAATATAAGGCAAGACTTGTTGTCAAAGGTTATAGACAAAAGGAAGGCCTTGATTAATTTGACACTTACTCGCCAGTAACGAGGATAACATCTATTAGGGTGTTAGTGGCACTGGAGGCCAAACAATGGCATGCCAAATTTGATCAAACAATATTGGCAAGTGGGTTTAAAATCAACGAGTGTGACAAATGTGTTTATATTAAAAACACTCTAGGTCATGAAGTCATTGTTTGTTTATATGTTGATGACATGTTGATAATGCGCAAAAATATGGCAGATATAAATGCTACTAAGCGCATGTTGGCTAGCAAATTCGACATGAAAGACTTAGGAGTTGCTGATGTGATCTTAGGAATCAGAATTCACAAGACTCCACAAGGTCTAGCATTATCACAGTCTCACTACATTGATAAAGTACTTGATAAGTTCAAGTATTTAGATTTCAAGATTGCCAAGATTCCAATTGACGTAAGTTATGTACTTCAAAAGAATGAAGGTGAAAGTGACTCACAACTGAAGTATGCAAGAGTATTGGGAAGTTTGATGTATATCGTGCATTTTACGCGACTAGATATAGCATGTACTATTAGCAAACTGAGTTAGTTTACAAGTAATCCCAATTAAATACATTGGATGGCAATGAAACGAGTTTTGAAGTATCTGAAACATTCCCAAGATTATGCTCTGCATTATAAAAAATATCCCTCCGTGATCGAGGGATATAGTGATGCAAATTGAATCACCGGATCATCTGAAGTTAAATCCACGAGTGGATATATTTTCACAATTAGGAGTGGAGCAGTGTCTTGGAAATCATCCAAATAAATTTCTTGGAAGATATTCCATTTTGGCCCAAACCTTTGGCACCTATATGTATACATTGTGATAGTCAAGTGGCAATAGGCAGGGCAGGGAGCGTTATGTATAACGGAAAATCTCGTAACATACGATGGAGACACAATACCGTTAAATAACTACTCTCTAGTGGTGTTATCACTATTGACTACGTAAAGTCAAGAAATAACATGTCGGATCCACTTACAAAAGGCCTATCTAGAGAGGCAGTTGAAAGATCATCAAAGGGAATGGGGTTAAGGCCTAGGACAAGTCATCATGGCTGTTAGAATAAATGAACAACGCTAGAGGGGGGGTGAATAGCGTTTTGCGGAACAGTTGCAAATTTTCGCAATAAAGATATGTAATTAATAATGTAAGTGCGAAAATATAATTGCAATAAATAAGTTGCGGAATGTAAAGAGAAAGCGTACACCCGATATATAGTGGTTCACTACAACGTGTAGCTAGTCCACTCCTCAAGATCGCACTTGAGTATTTCCCTATCTCCGTTAAGCTTACGGGTGCTTAACAAACCGTTACAACCACAAAGACTTGATCACACAAGCTTTGCAATGTTAGACTTGCGGGTGCCTAACCAACCGTTACAATCACGAACACTTGAATCACACAAGTTCCGTGAACAACAAGGAAGACACTCTTCCTCACAAGTGTATGACAACACTATTTTTCACTCGAATTACAACTCTCTCAAGAGTAGATGAAGTGAATAAAATTACAGCTCAAGAACACAACAATGCTTTCAAGAAATAGCTCAAAATATAGCTCAATGAAGTAAGAATACTTGAAGCAATATATCTTATGATTTGGGATATTGTGTTGTGTTCAAATGAGGTTTAAGAGGGTGTATTTATAACCCCAAAACCTCACATTACCGTTGGCAATATTTGGCAAAACTCCCATTTGAGAAAACAAGAGTTTAAGGGCAATAAGTCTTCTGCCCGTTGCCATATAATCGATTAATTCAAATAACTAATCGATTAGTAACAAAAACTATCCGTTGGAGCCTAACGGTAACAAAGATAATCGATTATTTAACTCAGATAATCGATTATTTCAGGCTGATAATCGATTCCTAAACTCTCTGGAATTTGCTACAGTAACACTGCTACAGTGATGCTGCTACAGTGACATTGCTACAGTAACATCAATGTATGGTTCTTTCCTGAAAAATTCCAGCGCAAATTTTAATCAATTATTTTGGTATTTTGTGAAAACCAATTGTTTTGAAAAATGTTTTAATTTGTGTTTGAAATCGTTTTAAAACTTTAAGCCAAGTTATTAAAGACGATAAATAAATCAAACACATTAAAACTCAAAATAACATTAAGACTAAATGACAACTTCATTTGTCTTCAATCTTTTTGCTTCATCGACTTGTTCCATGCATCGACTCCTAGTATCTTGAAAGCTCGACTTGTACTCTAACAAAGTCCATAGCAATCTCAGTAGTTTGTCCATGATGGTTTGTCGATTATCAAAACCTATAACAAGACACAAAGTCATTAGTTAAGGTTACATAAATAAGAATGCATTTTCCAACAATGGCGGTAACTCTACCTAGCAGGCTGGAGATTCCAAGAGCTAGGTTCAAAGAGATCAAACAAAGTTATGAATGACGGTTCAACATTGTCAAATAACTCAACCCATTCTCGTGATGGAGACAATATTTAGAAATCGAGGTAAAGCATTAAGGCGTTTTGATGAGTCAATAAAGCTTAAAGCTTTTTAATGATTCCCTAAGTCTGGTAGGATATGACCAGATAGTGTGTCTAAAGGATTACACGTTTAGAAATTATGTATGTGAGTGTGAAGTGCAAGCCACTTCAAGGGGAATGAATGTAAATGCCCATTCTCTAAGCACTCATGAAACCAGGCGGTGTTCATGGTTGAAACGAACATAACCGTGAGAATTATAGATAGTTAAGGGTTGATTGTGTGACTTGTGTTGTCTAGGTATACAACAAAGCTCGACGGTTCAAAGATATCAAATCTACCGATTGACAGAGTATATCCGATATAAGTTCACTACGGAAAGCTCAAAGGGAAACCTACTTATCCAGATGCAATTAATTCCTGCATGTAAATCACACACTCGTCCGTGCATTCCTTTGTCTTATAGCCATTCCCCATTCATGTGGGGGATTGTTGGGTTTAAGTTTGGTTAGCTTAAAATAAAGAGTGAATGAGAAATGGAGGAAAAATAAAATGAATTTTCCTCCTTGACAAACGGACATTGTCCCATATCGGAGGAAGAAAAGACTGTTGATGGGTATATATACAATTGCTCTTCTTCTAGTTCTTAAAGAGTTAAGAAGAAGGCAAGCCTCGCGCCGTCGTCGTTGTCGTCGCTCGCTCGGCTCGGCTCGGCTTCGGATTCGGATTCGGTCAAAGATCGATTGATTGATTAATCTTTTTGGATAAAATTTATTTAATAAAATATTAATTAAATTAGCCAAACCCAAACCGGATCTGTGCGCAACCCGATTCAGTTTCTTCCAGGATTATTATTTAAGTTTTCCTCTCGCTTTTTAATGACTGTTATAAAGAGTTGTGGACTTTCAGAAACAGTACTTCCATTGGTTATAAATTCATTTGATTCCTCAGATTTTTCCTTACGAATTTTCTGAACTTCAAGACTTCCTCTTCTTCTGCATAAATCTATTCCAGTGTGATTTACTACCATTGAGTGGTTCACTGACACCGTGGTTTTTGGTAACGATACACCGGTGAGTTAAATAATTCTATCCTGAGAGGATAATATTCCAGCACCTCGGATACTTGAGGGGAATAATCTCCTTAAAGACACATTGTGCATTCAGTGGGCTCGATTTATTCTGAAATTAATATTTCAAATATTATTTCGACATTCTATTGCTGCTAACTTTCTATTTTTGTTTTTTGTTTCAGACAGATTACTGTTTTATTTATTATAGTAATACAAATAAACTAACAGATTATGTGTAGCTGAGCCAACATAATAGACCGGAAGATCATAAGAGGAGATTAAACATGAAAGTTGGAGAAGTTGGTTGAGATGGCCTTGATCTGGAAATGGAACCATGGTTATAGCTACTTAATCTTTTTCAAACTGCTAATAAGTTCATGGTTTGATAAATTCTCACAGCAACCCATAGAAAAAGAAAAAACAGGTCTAGGATTCAACCTTTTCTATAAATTTCTTCAAGGTAACGACTTGAAGTAATTTATGAGACTTGAATAAAAGTGGACAGAATTAAGACTTGGAGATTTTGTTCTTGAAGTTTTTTAAATATATATAAGAAAGAAAACTGTCTCAAAGTTCCTTTTCCGTTGAAGTCGGCAATGATTAATATGTACAATATTATGTCGTATATCGTTACGTCATACATTTTGTTCGATCTTGCCCGACAAAATGTAGTATCCACCCATATATATGAGTGCTTTGCACTCCACGTCCAACTTTAATGTCCCTAAAATTGGCGGTGTATAAAAAATATTCCGATCCGCACACAATTATTGCTCTTCAGCATTTTTAGATTGATAGAGTTTATAGTATTATATTTATTTTGTTATTTATTAAGTTGTTCATTAAAGTCTATCAGATTGATATGATTTTATTTTTTTTTGGGATTTTTCTATTGAATTTGTAGAATTTATTCTATATTACATTACTTTTTAAATTGTTTATCGAAGTCTACCTCGATTGACTGAATTTGTAGAGTTTATTTTATATTATTTTACTAAAATTTAAAATAAAGCTTCTAAATACCAACACAAATAATTTTCAATCACCAATTTAGTCAAATAACACCAAATCAAAAAAATTTATTTTGTCTTTTTAATACTTTCTAAGGTCCAATAATGGAGGTTTGAGTTGTTTTACACTAAATCGGTGTTTGACCTAGAAAGTTAAGCATAAATTATCACCATTCAAATAATTTTAACAATAATGGATCATTAAACTTGTACCTCCACTACGAAATAAGAATTTCAAGCTTTAAATATTTACAAACTATGAGGTTCAAGTGAAAATAAGTTTATTTCGCTAAGACCGTCAAAAATAAGAATATTCCGCTAAGACCAATCCGTTGGGGGCGTGCCGTGCAATTTTTGTAGGTGGTTACTTCTTTGTTATATGTTATGTATAACTGTTTTTCACTTGAGCTACTCTTTTTGCGAATTGGTACATACTGGAGTTTCAGTAATCTATAATCGCTCGTCCAACCGTTTAAATTAAAATAAACGAGCAAGGAATAATATATGTAATATTCATATATAATATGTGTAAAATCATATATAATCAGTGGATCATTTATGTCTACCGGCTAAAAAGGTAAACACCAAATCCAGTCGACTGTTTGTGTAAAGATGGATGATCTTACTTTATTAAGCCTTGTGTAACACTTGAAATTATTGCAATTTTTACAAACTTGTGCGCTTGAGAATCTTGCTCGTCTTAGCAAGAAAGTATGCTGCCTTGTTTGTTTCTTGTAACAATGTCTCACTTTTGCTCAAGTATATGAAAATTTAGCTACTAATGACATGTACGTTTGTAACGTTAAACCTAAATATAATTTCTTCAACCAGTACATTATATTGACTTACATGCTTTTTGTGTAGGTGAAAAATATAGTCTAGCAAATCCAGGTCTTTTCAAAAATGTGTGATTTTTACCTTAAACAGTACTATAGTGGAGAAATAACTAGTAACACATGTCTTAATCTATCCGTTTCACCTGTCTACTATTCCCACTCACTCTTAATTAGTGGCGGACTGTACTTTATCATTAACCTTGATGTTGTTATGCTCAATAAAAATCCAGTATAGCGAAACAGTTCTAGAGTCTGTTAACTTGAGATTAAAGTTAACATTGGACTAGAATTGGTAGGGTGTGCCAGGCCAAGGCAATAATGCAATGCCAAGGCGACACATGAAAGCCCCGATAGCAAGCTATCATGGTGGACTCTCCCTTTAAAAAATTAAATTAATATCATGCGAATCGATGACTCACATATCAGATATTAAATTGATAATAATAGATACTACACTTGATCTTAGCCAAAAGGCCGAGAAAGGTATGCTTTTCTACAGATTGAATAGTTCAAATTATACCTGATGCTCTCTGCTTCTCTTCGTTTATACTCTCGATGTGTCAGTAGCTAGCAAGATCGAATAAGGTTCCTTCCATTATGAACTGGAACCATTTAATTTTTTAACGTTACATATAAATCTTTGCTTATTGAACTGCTGTAACTGGTAAGAAGAATCTTTTAATGAAATAAAAGTTATAGTCCTATGCTTTGCAGATGTACATTCTCTTTTAGCCAGTTAGCTTATAAATTTACTTATTCTGAAAGAAATTTAATCAAAACCGAGAAAAGACAAAAACAGAAATTTAAATGTAAGCTCAGTTTCATGCATAAGTCATAACGATTACAAGCAGTTGCGCGCGTCTGGTAGTATACATCAGAAATAGTGCACATCTTTTTCTTCATTGCGTTCTTTAACGCAATGCAGCTTGTTCGTAAACTTTGAAAACAAAGGTTGTACATGTTAACATACATTATGGTAAAATATCTGAATCCAGGTAGTATACATGTCAATATCTCTAGTGGAAGATCATAATTAAATACCAACGTTACAATTCTTCCTGAACTTGAAGAAGTGTCTGTCTGATCGTAGTCGCGCTTTCCTGCCTAATTCTTGTCTATATTGTATGGACGCTCCAAAATATTGTCATAACTCGTGTCGGGTCCTCAGAAAATATACTACTTTTGGAGGATCCAACACACATCTAACGACAATTACGTATAGACTAGATGTCTACCTAGAGTAGAGTTGTTTATATTTTATGTTATGTACTTAGAGTAGAGTTCTTTATATTTTATGTTATCTCCCCTTTGTAATTATTACACATGGTGCCCCTCGCATTATGTTCTTCCTCCTGTTGTTTCTCAGACTGTTACCTCTCCGGTTGAGTCTCCCCCATCCACCGCCTCTTCTTCCCCAGCATCCACCCCGCCACAGTCTCCACCTCCGCCACCACAACCACCATCTTCTCTTTCCATCCATCCTATGACCACCCGTGCCAAAAACAATATCCGCAAGCCTATCCAAAAACTCTCCCTCACATCTCAGCTTCATCCTTCTCTTGAGCCTTCTACTGCCACTCAAGCCTTGAAGGATCCGAAATGGGGGGCTGCCATGTCCGAGGAGTTTGAGGCGCTTGTGCGTAATGGTACATGGGAGTTAGTCCCTCCTGATGGTATTCAGAACTTAGTCGTCTGCAAGTGGGTTTACCGCACTAAGTATCTTTCTGATGGCAGTGTTGATCAGTATAAGGCTAGGTTAGTTGCCAAGGGCTTTCATCAGCGCCCTGGTATTGACTATCAGGAGACTTTTAGTCCGGTTGTTAAGCCAGCCACCATTCGCTTGGTTCTTACCTTGGCAGTCTCTCGAGGCTGGTCTCTCAGGCAGTTGGATGTCAACAATGCATTTTTACAGGGTCGTCTTTATGAGGATGTGTACATGGCTCAGCCTTAGGGATTTGCTGACATTGATCATCCGCACTATGTGTGTAAGCTGCATAAGGTTATCTATGGCCTTAAGCAGGCTCCCAGGGCTTGGTATTCAGAGTTGAGACAGTTTTTGTTGGCACAGAGGTTTCGGAATTCCAGGGCTGATACCTCGTTGTTTCTCTTCCACCGGGCTGGTGTCTCTGTGTTTGTGCTGGTTTATGTGATGATATAGTGTTACTGGGTCTGATCCGGGTACAGTTGATCGTTTTCTAGCTGAGTTGGCACGTCGTTTCTCTATCAAGGACCTTGGTACTCTATCCTATTTTCTTGGAGTTGAGGTTCTACCGCACCGTGATGGTCTCCTACTATCTCAGCGGAAGTACATCCTTGATCTTTTGCATCGGACTCATATGGCTGATTCCAAGCCGGTACTTACTCGCTAGCCACTGATCAGCCGTTGTCTCTCCTAGATGGCACAGCCCTGGACAACCCGACTGAGATCGGACTGTTGTGGGTAGTCTGCAGTATTTGGCCCTCACTCATCTTGACATTGCTTATGCCGTGAACAAGTTATCTCAGTTCATGCATAAGCCGACTACTGCTCATTGGGCCGCGGGGAAACGCCTGCTCCGTTACCTTTGTGGTACTATTGACCTTGATTTACTTCTTCGTCGTGTTTCTCAACCGTCCTTGTATGCCTTCTCTGATTCTGACTGGTCCGGCAACAAGGATGATTATACCTCCACGAGTGCATATGTGGTTTATTTTGGTGGCTCCCCAATCTCTTGGGCCTCTCGGAAGCAGCGCACTGTTGCTTGCTCTTCCACCGAGGCCGAGTACCGATCTGTTGCCTCCACTGCTGCAGAGCTCCGCTGGTTGTGTTCTCTGTTAACTGAGCTTCGGGTTTTTCTCCCTGCTTGTCCTGTTATATACTGTGATAACGTCGGTGCTACGTACTTGTGTTCTAATCCTGTTTTTCACTCTCGGATGAAGCATATTGCCCTGGATTTTCACTTTATTCGGGAACAGGTTCAGCGTGGTATTCTACGTGTGACTCATGTTTCTGCAGCTGATCAGTTGGCTGATGCTCTGACGAAGCCGCTCTCTCGTGCTCCGTTTTTGCTTCTTCGGTCCAAGCTTGGACTTACCTACCGCCGTCCAGCTTGAGGGGGCGTATAGACTAGATGTCTACCTAGAGTAGAGTTCTTTATATTTTATGTTATGTACTTAGAGTAGAGTTCTTTATATTTTATGTTATTTCCCCTTTGTAATTATTATATAAACACATCTAGTGGAATGAAATAATTATTCTACCAAAAATAATTATTCTACATTACGGAGAGTCCGAGCAACATAGATTTTTGTTCAGATGCTTTTCTAAGTCATTTATTAAGTTGACTAAAATTTCGACAGGCCTATGATATTAGGATTCTTGGAGGACGACGACCTCAGAATTCAGTTGTCTGCTTTTGGCCTTAACCATTTTAGACACAGACACACTATTCTGTGTGTGTGTGTGTGTCCGTGGCCACGTTTAATCTTTTTCTCTGACAGGGTACACTCTATTATTTCAAATCTTATGCAATGCTTTCAATTGCATAGGTTAGTATTATAAAGGAGACTCATAAAGAGATGATGCTTGCAGTTGCATTATGCTGTTGCGGCTGGGCGGACTCAATGGGGGCTAATAGTAGATATTTTCTCAGTTTTACTCTATTTGACACTTCATATTTGTGGAATTGGACAGATTTATCTTTTACTAGAAAATTTTCATATATCATATAACTATTATAAAAAGTTGTATTCCAATTAATAAATAGTTAACTAGTTTCAAATTATGTTAGATATTTTAGAAGGATAAAAATTACTGAAAACATGGCTGTCAAAATTGAGACAAATTTATTATCCAGTTCTTTAATTTTGGTGTACAAAACAAGATTAAGTTCTTCATAACAACCATTAAGTTCCGGTAAGATACTTACTGATCACTCCTCTGTTTTAAGGTTCCAAAATTTACATTAAACTAGAATTGGTGGGGTGTGCTAGGCCGAGGTAATAGTGCAACACCAAGGCAACCATAGTGAACTCTTCCCCTTGAAAATTGAGTTAATATCGTATGAATCGATGACTCACATATCAGATATTAAACTGATAAGAACAGATACTACACTTGATCTTAGTTAGGGGTGTCAATGAATATTTAAAAACCGACCGAACCGTACCGTACCGTACCGAACCGATTTTTAGGTTTCTTTTAATAAAACCGTAGGTTTTTATATAAATCTATGACCGTACCAATAATTAGGGTAGGTTTTTTATTTTATAAAAATAAACCGAAAAAATACCGAACTGTACCGAATAAATTTACATGTAAAAAATATATTTATATATCAAGTTTAAGATTAATAACGTATTAAAATTTTCCTTGGGCCTTGGAATTGCAAAAACGGTTACAAGCAAACAAGATTAAACTCAAAATCTTAATTCCCAAACCTATAATGCTACTCATATTGAAACTAAATTATTTCCAACATATTCACTAATAAGACACAAGCTATTCTAGCGATTAGTAGCAAACTACAATGTATTGAATATGTTTCCTTTCATATGATTTAGATTTATCTTTTTGAATATTTAATCTTCTATAGACTTTATTCTTGAGTTCCAACTTGGTTAATATCTTTTCACTCGGTTAATATCTTTGTTTAGTTTCTTTTGCGGTGCTGTAGAATAGTTGATGGATCTATACTCCTGCCATCTTTAATATTTTCTTAATTCATCACCTTATAAAAAGTAAAAATATCTAGAGAGTTTGCTAAGTCCTATAAAAGTATGTATGTTATTGCATTCTACTTTTACTAGTGACTTTTACATGACATTTAAAAAAAATACCGAAAATTAACCAAACCATACCGATACTGAAGAGAAGCCGATATGATTGGGACGATTTCGACAATTCTAATTTTGGTTATGCACAATAGAATAACCGAAAAATTGGTATGGTACAGATTTTAGAAAATAACCGTCCAAACCGAACTATTGACACCCCTACTAGGGGTGTCAGTGGATATTTAAAAATCGACTAAACCGAACGAACCGTACCGTATCGTAATCAACCAATTTTTAGGTTTCTTTTAATAAAACCGTAGGTTTTTATATAAATCTATAACCGTACCGATAATTATGGTAGGTTTTTTATTTTATAAAAATAAACTGAAAAAATACCGAACCATACCGAATAAATTTACATGTAAAAATATATTTAAATATTAAGCTTAAGAGTAATAATGTATTAAATTTTTTCTTGGGCCTTGGAATTGTGAAAACGGGTACAAGCAAACAAGTAATTAAACTCAAAATCTTAATTCCCAAACCTATAATGCTACTCATATTGAAACGAAATTATTTCTAACATATTCACTACTAAGACACAACTATTCTAGCGAATAGTAGCAAACTACAATGTATTGAATATGTTTCCTTTCAATATGATTTAGATTTATCTTTTTGAATATATTAATCTTCTATAGACTTTATTCTTGAGTTCCAGCTTGGTTAATATCTTTTCACTCGGTTAATATCTTTGTTTAGTTTCTTTTACGGTGCTGTAGAATAGTTGATGGATCTATACTCTGGCCATCTTTAATATTTTCTTAATTCATCACCCTTTAAAGAGTAAAAATATCTAGAAAGTTTGCTAAGTCCTATGAAAGTACGTATGTTATTGCATTCTACTTTTACTAGTGACTTTTACATGACATTTAAAAAAAATACCGAAAATTAACCAAACCATACCGATACCGAAGAGAAACCGATATGATTGGGACGATTTCGAAAATTCTAATTTTGGTTATGCACAATAGAATAACCAAAAAATTGGTATGGTACAGATTTTAGAAAATAACCGTCCAAACCGAACTATTGACACCCCTAGTACAAACCAAGCATGGCACCAGAATTGATCCTGAAGCAGTTTAAAATGCCGGCTGTGCTGAAATATGATGAGACTTCAGATCCTCAGGAGCATATCACCACCTATACAATGGCAGTGAAAAGGAATGATTTTGCTCCCCAGGAGATTGAATCAGTGTTACTGAAGAAATTCGGAGAGACTCTCACGAAGGGAGCCTTGACGTGGTATTCCCTTTTGCCCGAGCATTCCATAGATTCCTTTGAGATGCTCACGGATTCTTTCATTACGGCCCATGCCGGGGCCAGAAAGGTACAGCCTCGAAAGGCCGATATTTTCAGAATTGCACAAGGAGAGTCTGAGTTGTTGCGGGAATTTGTGACCCGGTTCCAGAAGGAAAGAATGCTACTACCGGTCGTCCCGAATAAATGGACGGCTGAAGCATTCACCAAAGGTTTGAATCTGAGGAGTTCTGATGCTTCCCGGAAATTTAAAGAAAGCTTTCTCGAGCTCCAAGCGACAACTTGGGCGGATGTTCATAACCGGTACGAGTCAAAGATAAGGATTGAGGATGATCAGCTCGGTTTTCCGACATCGGTTCGGGGTCGGGAGAAGAACAAAGATAAATAAAAAGGCGCTTTTGACATAGATCGACGGTCTTCGAGGAGCCCATTTTTGCCCTATGAACAAGTTGAAGGACACGACAGAGGTTTCTGGTCGGCGGATAGGCTCGTTATCGATAGAAGAACTGATCGCGGACGGAGCAATAGGTCGTTACAGGACAAGGAAACGTCAGGTTTCGAAGACTCTTCCTACCCCAGACTTTCAGAATATAACTTCAGCGTCAGTGTAGTGGAGTTGGTATCGGCTATGAGAAACAAAGAACCAATAAGATCCGATCCCAGTCAGAGGGATCCTAATTTATGGTGCGAATACCACAGGACGAACGGTCATCGGACTGGGGACTGCCTACATTTACGCGAAGAGGTTGCGACACTGCTGAAAAATGGCCATCTCAAGGATTTCTTAAGTGATCGGGCAAAAAATAATTACGGCCGCAATCGTGACAACGCGGAGCCCTCAAAAGTAGGGGAAGATCCCCCGGCCTGGCGATCAACATGATTTTCGGAGGGTGCGAGATTAACGGGGTTACCTTCTTGCCGGCAAAAAAGACAAAGGTATTAGTAACCCACAACAAAAAACTCCGGGAAGTCGTTCAAGACGACATCACTTTTACGGAGGAGGACGCAGATGGATTACCGCTACCTCACAACGAGCATTGATAATTTCTCTAAATGTTTTAGATTTTAAAATCTAACGTATTCTGGTGGATCCAGGAGTTCGACCAATATTATATAATGGAGGGTAGTGGAACAAGCTAAATTTACCGGAAGCATCATTTCGGCCACAAAACTCCTCGTCGAGTTCAATCTAGCAAGCGTGACAACCTGAAGAGAGATCCTGTTGCCCAAGAATGCCGAATGGGTGATGAAGACGACCCTTTTCAAGGTGGTGGATAGGGATATGGGCTACAACCTCATCATGGGAAGACTGTGGTTGCACGAGATGAAAGTTGTGCCATCGACATATCACCAGTTGCTGAAATTTTCAACTCCCTAGGGAATTAAACAAATAAGGGGTGACCAACCGGCGGCAAGGGAGATGAATGCAATTTCGGTCTCCAGTAGCAAAGGGAAAGAGCATGCGGCATAGAAATTACAGGAATCGACGCCTGCTCCTGAGTCAAGCAAAGTCAACTGGGAGGAAGGGGTGTCGGAATCTTATGAAACGCCAAGGTATTTCTAGGTACCAGAAAAGATGGACGCAACAAAGTTCACAACGGAGGAGCTTGAGCAAGTCGCGTTCTTCTAAAAGTTCTTGGAGAGGAAATTACACTTGGGGACAGGACTGCAACCCGAACTAAGGTGTGGATTTATTAAATTTCTTAAATCTAACGTCGATTGTTTTGCATGGTCGCATGCGGATATGACAGGTATCCCACCGGAAGTGGCCGTGCACAAGCTAAGCTTGGATCCCAACATTCCTCCAGTAAGACAGATATGTTCTATTGCCGAGGCCATAATCAAATTCGTCAAAGAGGAGGTAACCCGTCTACTTGATATCGGTACAATCCGAGAGGTCAAGTATCCAGACTGGCTAGCTAACGTAGTAGTAGTTCCAAAGAAGAATAAGAAACTTCGCATGTGCATAAACTATACGGACTTGAATAAGGCGTGCCCAAAGGACCCGTTCCCATTGCCAAACATTGATCAAATGATCGATGTAACGGCCAGGCATGAATTGATGTATTTCCTCGATGATTACTTCGGGTACAACCAAATTAAGATGAACCCGAAGGATCAGGAAAAAGCTTCATTCATAGCGAACTTTGGCACATACTCTATAATGTGATGCCCCTCAGACTAAAGAACGCCGGAGCCACTTACCATCGGCTTGTAAACAAAATATTTGAAAAATAAATAGGGAAAACCATAGAAGTCTATATAGAAGATATGCGTGTCAAGTCTTTGAATGCAGGTGATCATCTTAAACACTTGCAAGAGACTTTTGACATCCTAAGAAAGCATAACATGAAGCTTAACCTTGAGAAGTGTGCGTTCGGGGTCAGCTCCGAGAAGTTCCTGGGATTCCCGGTATCACAAAGGGGAATTGAGGTTAACCCCAACCACATAAAAGCCATCGAAGACATCCCGGACCAGCTATCAAGCATAAAAGAAGTTCAAAGGCTCACGGGAAGATTGGTCGCTTTGAGCAGATTTATTTCCCGGTCTTTAGAGAAATGGCAGCATTTCTTTTCATTACTCAAGAAGAAGAACAACTTCGAATGGACCCCGGAATGTTAGCAGACCTTAAGGGATTTGCAAAGTTACTTGTCAAGTCCTCCATTATTATTAAAGCCGGAGGAAGGCAAAAAATTGTTAATCTACACAGTCTTGGAGGTAGCGGTAAGCGTCGTTTTAGTCCATAAGGACGAAGGTACGCAATCTCCAATTTATTACGTTAGTAGAATTTTAACGGGAACAGAAACTCGTTACCCACATTTGGAGAAGTTGGCCTTAGCCCTCGTAGTCGCCGCTCGAAAGCTAAGGCCTTATTTCCAATGTCACTCGATAGCGGTGGTGACCACCTTTCCCCTGCGGAATATCCTTCATAAACCCGAGCTTTTGTGTAGGCTAGCCAAGTGGGCCGTCGAAATGAGTGAATTTAACATAGAATATAAACCTAGGACTGCAATTAAGTCACAAATTTTGGCTGACTTTGTGGCTGATTTCAGATCAGGATTGTTACCTCTGGCTACCAAGGAAGCAGTGATGGTTTCAGAATCGACATCAGGAGTTTGGACCCTATATACGGACGAAGCTTACAACGTAAAAGGGTTTGGGCTTGGCATAGTATTGACCACGCCTTCGGGAGAAACCCTAAGGCAAACCATAAGAGCGGTTCCTCTAACTAACAATGAAACGGAGTATGAATCTCTAATTGCAGGACTCGAATTAGCCTGGGGACTAGATTTAGAGGTCATAGAAATCAAATGCGACTCCCAACTGGTGGTGAATCAGGTCTACGGGATCTTCGAAGCCAAAGAGGAACACATACAACAATACATAGCGAAGGTTTAGGCTCTGCTTGTGCGGTTTCGGGAGTAGTCGATTACACATATCCCAAGGGAGGAAAATGCAGAAGCAGACGCATTAGGAAACCTTGGCTCATCAACGAAAATGAAGGAATCAGACTCCGATACGATCGTACAACTTATGCACTCGGTTCTGGACGCATATAACTATTAGGAGGTAAACGCGACTAATTTGGTCTAGAACTGGAGGAATGAGATCATTGATTACCTCGAGCACGAAAAGTTGTTTGATGATCCCGAGGCATCCCGGGCTCTGCGCGCCAAAGCAACATGATATAGCTTCAAAGGAGGCCAATTGTACAAGAAATCTTTCCAACGCCCGCTGGCCCGATGCTTGGGGGCCTCCGAGGCAAGTATGTTATGCGAGAAGTCCACGAAGGAATACGTGGAAATCATTCGGGCGCAGATTCTTTGGTACTAAAGTTGGTAAGGGTAGGATATTACTAGCCCCGAATGGAGCAAGACGCCAAAGCTTTTATTCAAAATAAGATAAGTATCGACGCTACGCACCATTGGTACATCAACCAGCAGAACCATTGCACTCGATTTTGTCTCCATGGCCGTTCACGAAGTGGGAAATGGATATCGTCGGACCGCTGCTACCGGCTTCTAGTAAGGTAAGGATCCTTTTGATTTTAACTGACTATTTTTCTAAGTGGGTTGAAGCAGGTCCTTATCAGAAGATTGGCGAACGTGAAGTGGTAGATTTCTTATGGAAGAACATAATTTGCAGATTTGGGATATCAAAAGAGATAGCCTGCGACAACGGGCCATAATTTATAGGCGCAAAGGTTAATAAATTCCTTGAAGACTTGAAAATCAAAAGGATCACATCTTCGCCCTATCGTCCGAGCGCAAATGGTCAAGCGGAGTCAACAAACAAAATGATTATACGAAATCTCAAAAGATATTGGAAGCAGTTAAAGACAGATGGCTCGAAGAACTGCCCGGAGTACTATGAGCGTACCGAATAACGGCCAAATCGAGCACATAAGAGACTCCTTTCTCCCTTGTGTCGCCCTGATCTCAATGGAAGTAGGGAAACCTACGCTGAGGTACTTTCAGGCGAATTAAAAATCAAACAACGAAGCAATGTTAGTCAATTTGGAACTGCTCGATGAACGTAGGGACTTAGCGCATATAAGGATGGTAGCTCAAAAGCAAAAAATAGAAAGATATCACAATCGAAGATCCAACCTCCATTATTTCAAAGTGGGAGACTTGGTTTTAAGGAAAGTAACTCAAAACACTCGGGAACTCATTGCAGGGAAGCTAGGTCCAACTTAGAAAGGCCCCTACCGGGTTTCAGCTGTCACCGAGAAAGGATCGTATGAGTTGGAAAATCAAGATGAGAAAAGTTGCCAAGCAATTAGAATATGGCACACCTCAAGAGATATTATTGCTGATGAACATCACTTGTACTGAAAGTATGTGCTGCACTCTTTTTTCCTTCGTCTAGTTTTTGTCCTAATAGGGTTTAATGAGGCAGCAACGAAACGCATACCATGAAGAAAAGTTTCAATAGCAGCAATAAGACCTTTTAATAACAAGGCATACAAGCGAAGAACCACGTGGACGGTTAGATAATCTTTTGCTCGGTAGAAAAGTTCCTACTGGGAAGTTAAGTTTGCTATCGAACAAAGGTTACTCGACCATTCACAAGTGCAAGCAAGTAGGAGATTATTAGATAGTCCTTGGCTCGATAGCATAAATTCCTAAGGGGAAGTGAAGTTTGTTACCAAACTGAAGATTATCTAGCAATTCGTTGGTGGAATCCTTGAAGGAGCTAAGCTTCCAGTGATCCAATTCGCATTTTTTGCATTCGAACACTAAGGGGGGGATGACATGAGGATACAGCGACAAAGATTGCCGCTTCGACCGGAGTATGGAACCCGAAAGCATAGTTATGTCATTGATACTGGGGACTGCATAGCCAGCCCCGTAGAAACAAGTTGTACAAATTAGCCGCAAGAAATGGCAATGTCTTTTTAGAACAACGAATGCTTATGTACTTTTAAAAATGGAAGAAATAAAGTAAAGTCCTTTTATTTCTATCTTGTGTCTTGTATGAACGATGAATTGATTTTGTCATTTGAAAGTTAAACAAGTACATCAAATGCTAGTGTCATAATGAACATGAGATGTCTTTTTCAAGAGCAGCGTAAACATAAGAGGACCCTATCTTATGAAAACCCTCACGTTAAAGGGTTGATTTCGGAAGAACTTATGCCCGGAATCCAAATGCTTTCGGGGTAAAATGCACCCGAAGCCTTGCATAAAAAGACATAAAAAGCAAACTTGTGCAAATACTTAAAAGAAAAAAGCCTCAAGAAACAAACCTGCGCAAATACTTAAACAAAAAAGACGCAAAGATTAAACTTGCATAATGTTTAAACGAAAGCATGCAGAAAGGAAAGCTCATACAGGAGTTAAGCAAAACATGTTTTTATTTACAACAAATGTGCCAAATGGCACAAGTACAAAAGTTGGAAAAAGGAATCAAAAGCTAAACTGCTGCATTTCCAAAACCCGAAGGAAGAGAAGCATCCGGGCCCCCAGAAGAAGGAGGTAGATCCGTCACCGGTTCAATATCTTGGCCTTTATCATTTTGGCCCTCAGCATCGTCACCTTTTGGTTCCTCTTCAGTTCCCAAGAACTCAAAACCGGAACCAGAAGAGTCGGTAGCATCAGGCCTGGCCGGAAGACCTCTTTTTGCAGCTAACTCCAGCTCAAAGGGCCTTAGCGATTTCGGCGTCAAAGTCTATGACACCCGCTTTGGCCTCTTCCAATGTTTTTTCTCCTCATGCCATACATAGAATGCATTTTCTCAACAATGAGGGAAGCCGCTCGACACTGAAGTTCTTCTTTAAGCTGATCCACCTCGACAAAAAGAATTTCCCGTGGGAATCTAACTGACCAGAGGCTGACATCGAGGTCACGGACCTTAGAGCTGTAAAGTCTATTATGCTCAATGGTCTTCTTATACTTCTCCTCCAGTTGGGCATACTTAGCCCCGACATCAGCAAGCTCTTCGATTTTGGAGTTCAAGGCCGCTTCCAAATTATTTTACTCTTTCAGCAGAGGCAGCTTTGTGATCGGATGCAGCAAGAACGTCACTATGGACTTCAACCCATTTTGCCCTAACCTCTTCAAATTGAACCCTCAACGGGGCAATCTCTTGGCTAAGGGTCTCTACTTCTTGCTCGCTTTGCTGCAACCGAGCCTCCAACACAACAGCCTCAATAGCTTTAGATTTTAGTTCTGAGTGACGAGCAGCAGTTTGGTCCCACTCAACCAAAAGTTGATCCCGCTCAGAGGTAAGTTCCTCTTTATCTCTAATCAACCTTTGGAGGCCCTCGGAAGCAAGAAAATTGGTCTGCAAAATAGAAAATGCAAACTCAGAATAATGTCGTATTAAAGGTAGAAGAAATGACGAAGGAAACAAAGGACATATCGCTGCGGCGTTGTGCATGGAATTATTCAACAAGCACTCTCCCGAGAGAGCTTGTATCTTTTCCCTATCTTTTTCTGAAGCCAAAGGCTTCAAATAGTTAGCAAGTTCCACCGGTTGGGACACCAAATTTCATCCGGTAGAGATCGAGAGAGTAACGCTCCTCATCCTCTACGGATCTTCTAAGGGGGCAGCGTAATTTTACCCCAAATTACCATGAACTGGGGACTGGGGGAGGGGAACATCCTCTTCTGGGACAGATGCGACCGGTGAACATAATGTAGGAGTTGCTGGTGGAAGAGTCAGTGACGAAGGTGATGAAGCTGAGGCGTTGAAGGATAAGAAGTGGTTATGGCAAGCGTAGTGCTAGGTGTTGTTTGCTCGCCAATTAAAGACGGAAGGGGCCCGGTAATCAACCTCACAATACCGGGCGCAGCGACTAGGATCTCGAAACGGGAGTTGGCATTTTCCACCATCTCAAACTACCCCCAACGCGCTAAGGCATCGTCCTCGGTTGGTGTAACCCAACAAATTGAGCAGTCTGTTGAGTTGAAGAAGGTCGTCGTCTTCTGCGTAGAGAAGCCCCCTCCTCGTTGACTTCTCCATCATCGTCAATCATCACTGTATCTATGGTCGGCCGTGGCGGAGGGCTCATCACCACGTCTTCTGGAGAAGACTCGGGGGCAGCATTCTTCGCACTCTTATTCTTTCCCCCGGCCATGGAGGAACACCTTCTTTTTGGTTGCTTGTTCTCCGGCTAGGGACTCTGAAAAGAAGAACTCGCACCGGAAGCAGGTCCGGAGATGCCTGTATGTGTAAAAGCCTCCTGCAGCCTTATCGTATCAGCAGGATCAACCAAAACGTCCTCCTCGGGGACGACAACCGAGCCCCGGGGTAGACTTGAATTCAGCAAAGAGAGAGAGGATTAATCAATTTCCTCACACAAAAAGCAAAGACGACACGAGTCTAAGTTACCATGATTTTTGGCCTTCCACCCGTATTTAAGGGCCAGTTCTTTCCACGTGCAGGTTCAGGCATAGTGACGTCCAAGATTTTCTGGACCCACTGGTCCAAGCCTTTAACCCTAGGTGGTATCCGTCGAGTTGCTGAAACAGGCGAAAGAATGAGGCCCAATACTGATGTGAGATGATCTCTAATGAAAGAAAGATTAATTAAGGAACTTACGAGTGCGGTTCCATAATTTTGGAAAGGATGAAGTCGTTGTTGGAATGATAACATTGGTTGCAACTGCAACGAACCGTTACCCATGGTCGTTGTCATCATCCATGCTAGATAATAGAGCATGGTGGCCACGTTTGCTGAAATTTACCATTCCCCCGCGGAAGATCTTGGGAGAATAGAGGTTCATCACGTGAGCTACGGATAGCTCCTCTCCCGTTTCTTGGCACATGCGTCCTGGACAAGCAATTGTCCTCCATATGGAAGCACTTACTTGTTCCAAACACATATGGTAACGGAGGCAGAAAACGCCACCAAAGTGAAGGGATACGTATAGAAATATGTAGAACCCTTCTTGGTTAAGGTTACCTGCTCCGCCAGATCAGGAGCGATAATGTCTAAATTCCGGCAACGACAATCTTCCTTCACAGCAGGAATACTGGAAGGACAGATAAAAGAAGGGTATCTGCCAACGGCCCATGTCCGAGGGTTAGTAGAAGAAAATTTCTCTTCGAAGTCTTTAGTTGACGAGACTTCTAGGGATGATGATGCTCACTGTAGGAGGAGCAGCCTCATCGGCTTTGCTTTGTTCTTTGAGGAACTAAGGTTATGTTAGAGAAGAAGAAAAGGCTTTTCTCTTATGAAGAAAATTAAAGAAAGGTTGAAGAACAGAGTATGAGTTGAATGACAAGAGTTTGAGAAAGTTTGAAGAATTATGAGGTGTGAATGAAGGAGTTTGATGCGTATAAGTGAAGAAATAGGCAGCTAAAATCTGAGTATAATTACCTCGATAACCAGCAAAACTAATACTAAATCATGGGATGACGCATGTTAGGAGCATTAAATGCAGAGAGACGTGCGTCTAATCAACCGTCAGAAACTTTTTAGAGGGGGTCAGTAAATTTCTCGCCAAAAAGAATGTTTCTACCAACTTCCCGGTGACACAAAATTATGCCACCGGAAAGCAGGGGGACTATCTGTATGGGGTATAATATGTTATATTAAATGATCGCATGAGGAAGTGACATGTGGAGTTGAAGATAGAGGATAGCTGAAATCGAAGGCAACGATCTCGTCTGTTATCGGAGAGAATGATACTCATAAAGACGAAATAAATGCCTGTCATCCGGTAGCATTTAATGAAGAATATACTACAGTATTTAGTACACTGTCCGTTACAAAAGAATATGGCATTCATGCCTGCCGTTACACATTCTTCAATATCCCTCATAATTGACATTAAAGAGGGGCTTGATCCTAAGACCTTGTTCCCTAGGTCCAGCGATAAATAATAAAATCTATTATCATTGGAAAGGACATGAATTTTCTGACAAACAATACGCTACACTCTGTTCAAAGCTTAATATAATTTTATCTTCCTGCTTCTTGATTTCATTGTTGTTGTGTTCGGAAGCTCTGCTCCTGGAACTATTATTTCTGCTATTTTGTCTCCATTTCAAGGCTAAATATCATATTTTTATCTAATTCATCTATTATTTATAATTCACTTATCTATAAATTACGTATAAATTCAACTGTACCGTTTTTTGTGGGTAAACAATGATTAAATGCATATACTAAAGAAATGTCTTCCCTCCCTATATATGTTGAGATGTTTTCTTTTCTCTTGGCAGTAAATTCTAATCAACTATGCTTTGCTAGGTCCATTCGTTAATTTGTTTCAAATTCCCTCAGGCAAATGACACATTCTTTAGGGAGGAGTGGGTCAAAGTTAAGTTGTTTTATGTCTTATTTATTGAATAAAGACTTTTTCTTGCGGAATACATAATGTTATTTATTTCTCTTTAAACTCTTGACTTAATTAACACTTTACTAGTTAGAACACTGAGAATAAATTTAGGAAAAAGGGAATAAATGACTTCGTGTTCTTTTAAAACCTCCGTAGACTCGTGAGAGTTTACTTTTGTTGTATATTTTCTAAAACCTCAAATATTTAAACAAGTTCATATATTTTCCATCACACTAGTATTTGGGATTGGAGGTAATATTTAAGTGCTTTTTATAACTTCTGAATGTTACTAGACAAAAAGAAAAGATAAGTGATAATCAATATTTCAAATTAAAAACCAAGAATGACTTCAGACAATCATCTTCTAATCCTACTTACCTATTTTCTACTTAATTATTACAATTGCGATGCTTATCTTGTATGGACGAAATGGTCTTTTCGTCTTCTTGAGCCGAGGGTCTAGCGGAAACAGTTTTTATATTTTCTCGGGATAAAAATAAAATCTGCATACACACTATCATTTTATACAAAAAGTCAACGGTCGCTTCTTTTATTTTTTTCACCTACCGTATTTTTACCAACAGTCTGGTACTTTATTACTCTTCGTTCTCTCTTGACTGAAAAAGAAAAAACCTTTGCATGTCTTCTCCTTCTTTCTTCTTGTGTCTTTGATTCTTCTCTTCAGTCAAGTTAAAGTGATTGACAAATTATTGTTGTTTACCTCTATCAATTGATGATTTTATACATTTTACTGCTGATAAACAATTTGAGTTAATCAACCCATATTATTATTTTTCACTTTATCAATCCAAGGACTCTGTTAGCTGTTAGGATATACTATTAACCATGCAGTTTGATTGTAGTATTATATATATTTTTTTGAACAATTATTTATTTATTTATTCAATTCAATGAAGTCTTAATTTAAATAGATCATTTGTTCATATGTGTGCCCTTTACTTATATAGTAGACAATTTAGTGTATGGAGCTTTAGCTCATGCACGAAAGATTAAATTGTCGGTTCTTATAAGTTATAAAATTAATGTTCACAATCAAAGATGAAACTGGGCAAAGTATCTTGATGATTGCAGCATAAGGTTAAATTATAATCTATCTTGATTATGGGAATGGTTAGTTCCAACTTCTTATGCTAGTACATTTTTGTGTATTGGACGGACCAAGTAGAGATAAGTGTTTTTGTGCTGAATTTATAAAACTACCTCTCTAGCTCATTGAATGTTCTTATATTCTTAATCTTGATATGATTGTTATGATCAATGTGCTTCGTTCATTATTTTGATTTATTAAAAGGTATGACTCAACTGCGAGTTAATGTATTCCTGGTAAATTGGATAATGGCAAAGTGCATTTGTGAAATAACAATTAGTTGATAGAATCCGTGTCTTGACCTTGAGATTGATGATACCCCTTTATGGATGCTTGAAAGTTTTCATGTGAAAACCCTGTAGGTGGATTTTGTATCCGTCACATGAAATAAGTTAAGCGGAAGTATAAAGGATCATATTAGTCGATGAATTAAATTGTCAGCAATTTAATTTATTTGATTGGTGTCTGTAATCTTAACACGGGGAGTTAAATAAATTTTTAATGAATGATTTCGAAATTAAACAGAGGATTGCAATTACAGTTTTCTAGTGGAATAAATTGTAATTTATTGTGGTAGGATTAATTCATTCATATTCTGAATTAATACCACAATAGGAAGCCTCGTTATTAAATCTGTGGTCCCTGCTGTGCCTGAATATTCTAGAACAAGAAAATTAAAAGGGAAATAGTATCCTTGGTGGGTTAGCAAACTGCTACACGTTTTTGGTGGGTAGTAGACTCCTACACGTTTTTGGCTAGGTTTACCCTAAAAAAACGTAGGTATATAAAGAAAGGAATAAAACCCTAAGGTGGTATTCTTCTTTGGCCGAAATTAAGACCCTAAGGAGTATTATTCTTCTTGAGCCGAAATACTTGCCACTCAAGTATTACGTTCATAGAACTTCAGGATACACAGCAGAAGATCGTAGACTTGGAGAGCACGAACGCTATTGAAGATTTGTGCAACAGCTTCAAAAGGTTAGTGTTACAATCTCGTAATTGATTATATTCGTCTAGTTTACATGTAAGAATATGATCTTGGGTGCTTGCTTCCGCTGCGTTCATATGCCTATTTTCTATCAATTGGTATCAGAGCCGTCTTACATCTAACTAGATAATGTAATACTTCATGAAACAGAAACCCTAGAATTGGTATTGTTTTTGAGTGCATGTTTGTCATGTTAGAAACAATGATATTTTATGAAAAACGAGATTGATTATGTTGTTTATGATTTCTGGAATCATGAATATTGTTAGAATCAGTATAAATAATATGTTACTTCATGAAACAGAAACCCTAGAATTGGTGTTGTTTTTGAATGCATGTTTGTCATGTTAGAAACAATGATGTTTTATGAAAAACGAAATTGATTATGCAATTTATGAATTCTGGAATCACGGATATTATTAGAATCAGTATAAATAATATGTGATATGATCGTATCTGATTTTATTTTGAAACCCTAAAACGACAAAATCGACTTTACCGGATGGTCATAGTTTTGGAGTTCTGAATTTTTTGACGAGATTGACCTAAAATTTAGTAGGTTCATCGGAAACGGTCCACTGAACAATACTCATCGCTTTGCTGTGAACAAGGGCCTTTTTTGGCCATTCGGGGTCGTTTAGATGGGTTTTTGGGCGTTTTTCTGTTTTCAGAAAAAAATTTGTTAACGGAAAATTTTTATTTTAACAAATAATGGTGTTAGGGTTCATTCTCTATGGTCTCCATTGTATGTAGCAGTAATATAATGAATTTATGTGTTGACATAGGTCTTCCTCCCCATCGGATAGATTCATTGTGGTTAATTACTGTGTTGTAATCCCTAGTTAATTGATAACTTGTCTTGACTCTCCATCTAAGTTACACGTTGGTTCAATGGAACTAGGGATAATTTAATGTGATATCTACCTAATATAAATTATCAATTTACTCTCCATCTGAGTTGGTTCTGGTTTTTATGGGGTAATATATCTAGCATGACTCATATATTTTGCATGAATAGTTAAGTTTCCCTATCGAATCTAACTGTTCGGTAAGCATGGTTTTATGTGTGATGTGTGTTTTGAATTTTATTATTCTTTCAACATATCTAATGATCTATTTGATGTTTATATCTCCCAGATTAATCATATCTTCTTTCAACCCACTTACCGTTATTTTGGACCAAAACAAGTTAGAGGGTCCGAATTATGTTGACTGGAAACAAAACTTGGATATTGTCCTAACTGCTGAAGGTTACAAATTTGTGCTGATTAATGAGTGCCCGGAAAAACCTGGAGAGGATGCTTCGGAAGACCAGATTAAGGCCTATGATAAATGGGTTAAGGCTGATGAGATGGCGCGATGTTACATTCTTGCCTCCATGGAGAATGTTTTGCAACATCAGCGTCACTCAATAGGGTTTGCGTACGATATGCTTGAAAATCTCAAAGAGATGTTCGGAGAGCAAAATCATGCGGCTAAGCAGACAGCCATGAAAGCCCTTTTGAACACTAAGATGGCTGAAGGATCTTCGGTTAGGAAGCATGTACTTGACATGATGAGTCTTCTGAACGAACTCGAGGTACTTGGAGTTGTGATTGATAAGGAATCTCAAGTTGAGATGGTCCTACAGACTCTGCCTGACAGTTTTCAGCAATTTCGCTTGAACTACAATATGAACAAAATGGATTTGTCACTGGCAAAATTGTTGAATGAGCTGCAGGCGGCAGAGTCCATTATCAAGCAACAAGCCTTTGCTGTGGCAATGACTGTTGAGAAAGGTTCAGTTTCTAAGCCGAAAGGCGGACAGAAAAAGAAAAAGGCTCGCAAGGTTGTGGCACCCGTAGGGGCTGCTGGTGGTGTAAGCAAGCCTAAAGGCAAGTGTTTTCAATGCAAGCAGCCTGGGCACCACAAGAAACAATGTCCCACATATATGGCCAAGATGAATAAGCAAGGTAATTCATATTTAAATGTCGTTGAAACTTGTTTAGCGACTGTTTCTACCATGTCATGGTGTGTAGATTCGGGAGCCACTAATCATATCTGCACTTCTTTGCAGGGGTTTCAGGAAATGCGACGGCTAAGCGAGAATGAAGTTTTCGTTTTTCAAGCCAATGGCGAACCAGCACCAGCTTTAGCATTAGGATATATTAGAGTTGAGATTAGTAGTGATAGAGTTTTGAATTTAAAAGACGTTTTATATGTACCTTCCTTTAGAAGGAATTTGCTTTCAGTTTCGAGATTAATGGATGCTGGTTATAATGTCTTTTTATTAATAACTCTGCTATTATTAAGTATAATAGACTTTTTATCTACATTGCTGCCAGAGTACATGATCTGTTTATACTTAATATTTCTCCTAATATACTACAACCAAAAGAGCTAAATAACGTTGACCTGCCACGTAAAAGGAAGCGTATTTCTGAATTGAGTCAAACTTATTTATGGAATTTACGTCTAGGTCATATAAATCTAAATAGGATCTCAAGGTTGGTTTCTGATGGACCCCTGAGTTCATTGAAAGTGGAGGCACTACCAACATGCGAATCCTGTTTAGAAGGAAAAATGACCAAGAGACCTTTCCCTTCAAAAGGAAATAGAGCCAGTGATAAGTTAGAATTAATCCATTCCGATTTGTGTGGACCTATGAATATACAAGCAAGAGGTGGTTTTGAGTATTTTGTGACTTTCACAGATGACTACTCCAAATACGGATATATTTATTTGTTGCACCGTAAGTCTGA
This sequence comes from Nicotiana obtusifolia, assembly GCA_002018475.1. NCBI lineage: Eukaryota > Viridiplantae > Streptophyta > Magnoliopsida > Solanales > Solanaceae > Nicotiana > Nicotiana obtusifolia. Next base: position 63,443 of record MCJB01050074.1, read on the forward strand.
GTGCGTTGAGAAATTCAAAGAATTTAAGACAGAAACGGAGAAACGACATGATAAACATATCAAATCATTGCGATCTGATCGCGGTGGTGAATACCTTTCTGCAGAATTCATTAGATACTTATCAGATTGTGGAATAACATCTCAATTATCTGCTCCAGGAACACCACAACAAAATGGTGTAGCAGAAAGAAGAAATAGAACCCTTATGAAAATGGTCAGATCAATGTTGAGTTATTCTGATCTGCCCTCATCCTTTTGGGGATATGCTTTAGAAACAGCTAATTGCATTCTGAATTTGGTTCCTTCCAAGTCAGTACCTTTAACTCCAACAGAATTGTGGACTGGGCACAAACCTAGTCTGTGGCATATTCGAGTTTGGGGTTGTCCAGCACATGTGTTGAAAGGGAAAACAGATAAATTGGAATCGAGGACAGAGGTGTACGTTTTTATTGGATATCCAAAAAGAACAAAGGGAGGTTCATTTTATTGTCCAAAAGAAAAAAAGGTAATTGTTACAACAAATGCCAAATTTCTGGAAGAGGATTATTTAATAAACCATGTTCCTAGAAGAAACTTGTTTTACAGGAATTGAGCAAAGAAATAACAAAAGATCCATCTCCAAAACACATCCCGGCAGCCAGTATTGATTTACCACTGCGTTCTCGTAGTGGGAGGAATGTCAATAGGCAAGAGGACGCACAAGAGGTATTGCCCGACATCTCGCTGCCCCAAAGCAATGGGAGTAATGTTAAGCAACCTGCAATTGTGCAACCTGCAATTGAAGAACAAGCTCATGAAATCCTGGCACCACAAGGTGAGGAGACTAACGTTGAGCACCCAGTTCTTCATGATAATGTCGTGGACGAAAATGCACCTGTAGTGTCTCGTCGTAGTGGGAGAATTATTAGAAAACCTTCTCGGTATGTACTCTTGGGAGAATCTTACGATAGGATCCCTGAAGAGACTAATACAGAACCTCTAAATTACGACGAAGCACTACAGGATATAGATGCTGAAAAATGGATTACTGCTATGAAATCTGAAATGGAGTCTATGTACTCCAATAAAGTCTGGGATCTTGTGGAACCACCTGCGGGAGTCAAACCTATTGGCTGTAGATGGATCTATAAGAAAAAGAGAGGAGTGGATGGAAAAGTGCAAACTTTTAAAGCAAGGCTTGTTGCGAAAGGGTTTACTCAGAAAGAAGGGATCGATTATGAGGAAACTTTTTCACCGGTAGCCATGCTTAAATCAATTAGGATCCTCTTATCTATTGCTGCTCATTATGATTATAAGATCTGGCAAATTATGTCAAGACGGCTTTCCTTAATGGAAGTCTTGATGAGTGCATTTATATGGCACAACCAGACGGTTTCAAGAAAAACAGTGATGAGCACATGCTGTGTAAATTGAACAAATCCATTTATGGATTGAAACAGGCATCTAGGGCATGGAACAATTATTTTGACAAGTCGATTAAGACTTTCAGTTTTGATCAATGTGAAAACGAGTCTTGTGTCTATAAAAAATGGGATGGAGAAAAAGTAGCGTTTTTGGTACTGTATGTAGACGATATCTTGCTCATAGGAAATAATGTGGGCATGTTGATTTCAGTCAAGGAGTGGTTGTACTCACATTTTGATATGAAGGACTTAGGAGAAGCATCTCATATCCTTGGGATCAAGCTCACGCGAGATCGCAAGCAAAGGATATTAGGCTTGTCTCAAGCACTTTATATTGATACTATCCTCACCAGATTTAGCATGCAAGATTCCAGAAAAGGATTCCTTCCTTTTAGGCATGGAATCTCTCTTTCCAAGGATCAGTCTCCCAATACGGTTGATGAGATAGAGAAGATGAAGGCGGTCCTTTATGCTTCTGCTGTAGGGAATCTTATGTATGCAATGCTATGTACTAGACCTGACATCTGCTTTGCTGTTGGCATAGT